>PNEQ01058500.1:25106-38528 GCA_003012365.1 Medauroidea extradentata | reverse complement strand
TTAGTACAATGAAGGAACTAGGTAAGGAGTAGGCCGTGGTCTTTGGTCTCGTCGAGAGCTTGGTCATTAGAGGCGGTGACATACAGCTTAGTACAATGAAGGAACTAGGTAAGGAGTAGGCCGTGGTCTTTGGTCTCGTCGAGAGCTAGGTCATTAGAGATGGTGATACACAGCTTAGAACGATGTAGGAACTAGGTATGGAGTAGGCCATGGTCTTTGGTCTCGTTGAGAGCGAGGTCATTAGAGGCGGTGACACACAGCTTAGTACAATGGAGGAACTAAGTAAGGAGTAGGCCATGGTCTTTGGTCTCGTCGAAAGCGAGGTCATTAGAGACGGTGACACACAGCTTAGTACATTGAAGGATCTAGGTAAGGAGTAGGCCATGGTCTTTGGTCTCGTCGAAAGCGAGCTCATTAGAGGCGGTGACACACATCTTAGTACATTGAAGGAACTAGGTAAGGAGTAGGCCATGGTCTTTGGTCTCGTCGATAGCGAGGTCATTAGAGACGGCGACACACAGCTTAGTACATTGAAGGAACTAGGTAAGGAGTAGGCCGTGGTCTTTGGTCTCGTCGAGAGTGAGGTCATTAGAGGCGGTGATACACAGCTTAGTACAATGAAGGAACTAGGTAAGGAGTCGACCGTGATCTTTGTTAAGGAACCATCTCTGCACTCGTCTGGAGTGATTTCGGGAAACTATAGATATCTAAACCGATAAGGATGGTGAGAGCCGTGGATCGAACTTGTATGAGTCCAACGTGTTACCGTTACACCACCTCGCTCGGTTCAGAAGTTTAAAACTCGATATTTTTGGTATTTTTAATGTTGGTCACCTTAGCAAATCTGCAAAATAAAATTTTTAACTTATTGGTTGTAAGTTTTAGAACTACAACGAGAACTACATACCTCTGTTTCGTATCAGCTTTTAAAATAGTAGATTTATGCCAACGTAATGTCCAGAATTTAATTTAAATCATGTGAACCTTAATTAGATGAAATTATATTTCAATGTGCAGATTATTGCCGTAGATACTGCGTATCACCAACATTTTAAACTGCCCTCATTTTGTAATTCAGTGGCTAAGTGCCAAAATTAACATGGTTGTAAAGGTAATAGTCATAACACAACACTTCTATACTGCACAATTTTACAAGTTTTGGTTTTTAATTTTTCCGAGACATGGCATCCAAAATTCAGCGAATTAGGTGGCACTATCTTTCAAAATGGAGGGATATGTTAAATAATTCTAATTAAAGTTTCTAACATATGTTTATTAAGTGAACAGAATAAAGTTTCAATCTGTTGGGTTGTTAAATAATTACTCAGATAAGGTTCTGTTAGCATGTCAAGTTTTTGTGAATATATAATATAATTATGTTTCCAGACATATACCGTAACACCTTAAAACAGACGTTCGCCGTTTCGGAAATTTATACACGATCTGTGGCCTATTTATTAAAGCGACACGTTGGACAAGTGACAAGCGAATAATATTTGAAGTGACAAGTAATATTTCAGCTAATCTTGTCAGTTACAAGCTAATCAGTGACAAGTTGACAATAGATGACATGAAAATAGCGCTACTTAAAAAATTAAGGAAGAAAAAATAATACTGTTTGGTAAACTTAAACCAGAATGTATAAATTAATTGAAAGCGATAAAATGGCAGGAAGTGGAAAATGTTGCGAGATCATTAGGTAAATAGATGGAAAGACGTAGCATTATGTACGTGATACTGTGTGGCCAAAGTGGCGCAAAAGGGTTTTGGTGAGTAGAAGTTCAATATAATTGCACAAGGTATATTGTATCCGAAAATATTATGTACAGCGTAACCTCTAAATATTGTGGAAAACAAAACAAAAAGTGTAAACAAATTCTAGTATGCAAATAAATACATGTTTTACGTGAATAAATTGTCCGATTTACATGTTCGGATATAAAATTATAATGCCAAATAATTTTTACAGGGTAAAAAGTATAATGCAAACAAAACCGAAACTGGAGGGGGGAATGAAGCGAAATTAACAAAAATTGACATCCTAGTCCTAGGGATTGTTGGGAAAGAAAGCCCAGTTGTACAAGGAATTGGAGAGTGTGACTCTTTAGAATCTGAATGTGCGGAACAAGTAAAGTGAAATAGTACAGAATCGACAGATATTCAAGGAGTGCTCACTCTTGAGGACGATAATTCAGTAAGACAGGTTAGATGTGGTAAGTATTTGGTGAGTATTGGTTTTAAACTAATATTTTTTATCATTGTATCACACTAAGGTTTATACCTATTAGAATGAACAATTCTATTTAATGTGAATATTAGTGGCATCATGTACAACTGAGAAATGTTTCTATTGCAGTAAGTAGTAGTCCTACGTTAAGAAAATTGTACATTACTTGTATTTACTCATTTTTGCGTAAGTTATCTCAGTCAATAAGGTAAAATAAACAAGCCTAACTGGACCTAACATAACCTAACCTAACCTTACTTAACCAAACTTAAACTCACTAAAAGGATTTCAAAAATCTACACACATGTTAGGTTAAATTAGATTAGGTCATTTAGGTTAGGTTACCGAACGAACTTAAAATCTATGAAACACGAGAAAATAAGAGTTCGTAAAATATAGTTTTCTTTAGGTAGGACTATTTATAAGAACTCTAGAAACAATTTTTATCGATAAACAATGGCGATCATATTTATAGTTCGGCCAGGTACAACGTTATTTGCTTTTAATATTTTCTTTTAATGGCATAATAGGTTCATTACACTGATAAATATAGTTATTCTTATATATAAACGAAAAAATACACAATCTTCAAGTGCTGCAGATAATTCCCTTGATGCTATTGAAGATGAAGTTATTAAGAAAAACAAAGAAAACTAGACTTGTAAATTGAACATTTGGAACTCCTTAACCACAAAACCAAGTTGGAAATTGTAGAAAATGAACAACACCTCTCCGTTCCCAGATCAAGGTTTGCTAAATATGTTGTGGAATGCAGTGCTGCATTAAGTGTAAATTAACCTGTATTTTATGTTGCAAACGAAAACATTGTTCTGTCTGCTGAACAAGCACAAAGCATGAGCCTGGCAAATTGCGTAAACCGAGCTGTAACACCTTAATGTTTTAAACATGTTTTGAAACGAAATATATGTAGACATAATTTTCACTTAAATGTAGGTGTTTTGTACATAAGTGTTAAATGTATTTCTTTAGAAATTAAGTGAATTGTGTACATATTGTGTTCAAAGTTTCTGTTCACCTATTCCCGAAAATGATCCACAAGCACTAGTATGCAATTCATTTCATCGCCCATGGCTGCTTCGCGTGCAACATGCACTGATTCACCAAGATCGTCATCGTCTTCGGGTAGGATGATTTCGTGATGGTTACCGTTATTTCTTGCCAAATTACCTACATAATACTATGCATGCTTTATTTATTTTGCACGCTAAGCTGGTTGCACTCTACGATGGTTGAGACAAGGAGATTTTTCCTTCAGTACACTGATAACTCACTCACACTCAATTAATCTTCTGGTCTTTTTTGTGCTTTTAAAATATTCACTTATTCTTCATCATTAGGGTTAGTAGAAACAAGTGTAATTCCACCTTTAATAGGCTTCCAACCCTTTATCCATTATTGTGCACAAGTAACTATTACGCAGGACCCTGACATCGTGCACACTTCCAGGCCAGTTCGCATAAACATAATAAAATTGACAATCCGGTCCACATACCATCGTACATTTGATGGAGTGATTGCCATGTCAGTCAACATAATCTGGTTCGTTTTCATTCGGAGCATGAATGTCGATTAATATGCCATCACTACATCCAATGACCAGAGGCGTATTTCCCATGCTGCAATGTTAAAAATTTCCGTAAATTCACGGAAATATTTACAGAAAAGTACTGCAATTTTACGGAAGTGGCTTCCATAATTTTTTGTTCATGGAAATTTGTCCGTATTGCCAGTTTACGGATGTTTGACTGTAACTTTCCATAAATTCATGGAAATATGTTTCTACAATTTTGAAGTGTTTTTTACTATTTCAAAAAAAATTGTTATTAATAATCATTATGAATCCTGGAGTTAATGTGCATACACAATGGTACTGAATGAAAAGAAGACAAGACAAGCTATGGTAATAGAAGTTAAGTGCTGCTTCCTGGTTGTCCACACTTTGGGAGAAAAGAAGAGCAATACAAACAAGGACTCGTATCGCGCATGGACAAAGGGCGAACAGTCCAGTAAGTGACTGAAGTGTTCCGAGTAGTGACCACGTGGGCGTTTTGGCCCTATTGGGAGCAAAACCGGTATAAGGTGCATTTGAGTAGCAATAGTCCCCCCTCCCCTGGGTGCGGCTATTGGCCTACAGGGCCATTAGGGGGGGGGGGCGTGTCCTTGGCTGGGATTGGTTGTTGGGGTCTTTCTGTACGAAGAGCACCTAAGTACCATGAGGTCTGTGATTGGCTGAGGGCTTAAGTCCTGCCCTAGGGGGGAAGTGAGGGGGAGGGGAAGTGAGGAACAAGTTATGTCTAAACACCATAAAAGAAAGTGGATGTCTGCTCCCCTCTCCTGCACACTATGCTTGTACTAGCCTATCTCTACCCTTATAGCATACCCCCTCCCTGTCATAGCCCCCTCTCCTTGTGATATACCCCGGTCCTGTCTTAAAGCATACCTCTGTAGCCTCTCCTGCCCCCTCTCTTTCCTTATGACATACACTTCTAGCCTACCCCACTCAATGGTCACACGCATCTTATATTCTCCTCGCTTCATCACAGCTGAAAAAAGTCGCAACTGTTCTCTGTGTTTCGTGCTGGCGAGTATGTAACTTTAAAGTTATTTATTTCTATAGAATAAAATATTTTTCTCCTAATGTAACTAATAAAGTTATCTAAAATCAGGATGTCAAATACAAAAGTTGTCTCTTATAATGTTTATATATTACCACTGCATGGAACTCACCCATACATTGTCCTGTAGTGCAATGGTTAGAGAATCTTCCTGACAGTTATAAGATCGTGGGTTCGAATCCCAGCATATTCGAAAAAAATTTCCACGTTACTTAATAGTGCGTCAGAATCTCGAGAAAACATAGTAAATAAGAATATGTCGTATTTCTGGAAAATAGATTGCTAGCTGCTTAAAGAAATAAAATTTTTTGTGGAAAATGGATTGTCCGTAATTTTACGGAGAGTTCCATTACCAAGAAAAACTAAGTGTCCGTTACTTCACAAAGATTTCTGGATAATTATTTGCCTGTACTTCTTCGTCATTTAACGGACATTTTTTTCTAACACTGTGTACAACTTATTGACTACTTGCAACAAGTTGTTGGGCCATCGAACATACCTGGGAAGTATAACTTCATTTTCTGCACTTACAAGTTCTTTAATCGCTTTGCAAACACTTGCCTTGCTCTCACCATTCATGTCTGATACAGCATGGTATTGTAAACCAGTTCCTAGACAATGTAAGGCCACTTTAAGGGGCCCGCCTCGTTGCCATAAAATCACACTGCAGCATGTTTGAAGAAAAAGTTTTACACTGAAACTAATACACGTGTGTTCACGCCGTTTATCTACGAAATGAACACACACTTCAGACGACTGCCCTTAAGTACTTTCAATACAACACACGTATTATAAATCCCTTTTTAGGGCACGTCAAAATGGGTTAAAACGGGGTTTTCAGGCTGCTATAGCGGAAAATATACTAGCCGAATACATGTGAAACCACTTAAGGGAAGTGCATTGGACTTAAGTAAAGTGATTTTGTAAATAAAACAATAGGTTCACCACTTAAAGTCCCGTAGGAAATTTGTTTTTTCGCGAAGACTGCACGCCTTAAGCGTAGAGACGACGCACCATTGTATGGTTCATACGACGTCGCCCTTAGTACCATACCTCACTCACACAAACACATGTGCCACGAGGCGGGCCCCTTAATCAACACCTTTTCAGTCAAAGAATGCCCTCTGGCTGTAGAACAGTGTAGGTTATGCCCGATTAAGTGTAGCAGTTCTTCCAACTTATTTGGGGTTATACGTAATCATTCATTAAATTGAAAGTCATTTTGAAATCTATATATAACCCTATTTGCATACACCCTTCGTCTTCTATTTACTGTTCTCCATAATATAATCATATTTCTTCTTCTGAATCACTTGATGACCACATTCATAGCCGTTTTTTAGTAAAAGGCCGCGACCTTAGATATGACAACCTTGCACACAAGGGTCATTTTAACACTTCTTTTAACTCTCCAAAGGCAATGGTTGTACCTGATTCGTTACACTGCCCTGCATACCGGCGATTCAGGAGATGCCACTGTCATTGGCGAGACAAATGAAGTGTTAAAATGACCCTTCCTGGCTGTGTTGCTCGATCTAAGGCCGCGGCCTCCTACTAAAGACGGCTATGCCACATTTCATTCGAACAACACCTTAAAAAATTATATATATGATGTATTCGCAAACTTATCACATCACAGACCATGCTCTTTACACTTGTCACAAAATCTTAATTTTGACAAGCCAATTTGACAAGTTAGTTTCGTTTGTGAAACACAACACTGTCAACGTTTAAAAACTTACTTGTCAGAAGCTTGCCACTTGTCCCTTGTCACTCATTACTTGTCACAACATTTGATAAACATAAAAGTTTCATTGGTACTTACTTGTCGCTGTAATACTTGTCGCTTTGAGAAGTAGGCCTCTGGTCGAATAATACAAAATCGTGCTATTTAATTTGTGTTAATTTGAGAAGATTTAATAATATGTGTACAAGTGTTCAAAATATGATGAAGTTTGGTGAAAGAAGAAAGAACCACACAGATTCACAACCAAGCAAACACTAAGGTTTAAAATTTTTTTTCTTGTGATTCGCAGGCCTAAAACAAAATTACGATTTTTCTGAATATTAATTTGTTGTGAAACCTAGAGAAACTTTTTTTGAAATACTAATTGATGTAAGAAATAATCATAATTGTAAAGATTTTACACAAAATTACTCAAGCAATGCTCACTAGTACTAATTCAAAGTAAACAGTTAAATAAACATTTCTTACATAACCAAAAAATCTGCTTTTAAAATGCGTACACATTTTTTTCGACTTTGATTAAACGTTTACTTATAAAAGAGGCGTAGATTTGATCAAGACTCCTAAGCAACTAAATATATGTGAGGCGCAGTAGATTTCGTAGCTTCCTGCTTTCTTATCTCTCTACGCTTGGCACGTCATCTGTGTAGATTAGGAAGCCCTAATGTATTTAGAATATATTTCTGCTTAGTAAACAATTTTTATGGACATTAAGATTTTCAAGTTTTGTCCAGCTAGCAACTTCAATAAACCATTTTGCGCCGTAAGCACACACTAAGAAGGGATTTTTCGAAGTTCAAAAATTAAAGGGTAAAAAGAGGGAAATCTTTTTACAATGATTCCTCGATAGCAATTAAACCTGTTGACCTATCGAAATGATTTTTGCTTACGAATAAAGCGTTTTAAAAAGCATATTATCTAATTGGTTAGTCAAGGCGTTTAAAATGCGTAAAATTTGTTTTTAAAAATCGTAGATAAATCCTATAGGCTTATCCGTTGAGATATTGAGGTAATGTCAGTTTCACAATGAAGCCTACAGACATAAATAGAAGCCATCAAAAGGGTGAAAATGGTTCAAATTTATTTTCCGGATATCCTCGATATCTTACACCAAACCTGGTGTGTAATCGTTATGCTTTGGCAATGAAAAGTCGTAATTTTTTCCCGCCATGAATTTCCACACGGGCAAAGCCGCAGCCGGGAAGCTAGTCTATTATATTTACCTACTACTCGTAGAAGCAAATATTCAATTTTATTTAAATACCTCTTTCTTCACAAAACTGATGTTTGTACTATCACGCACTAGGATTATTAGGGGAATAGGTGAGTATTTTCTGGAGCTGTTCATTGTTGTGTCACGGCAGGTTGGAAGCATTAAAAAAATAAGATAAGAACTAATAATATGTGCATATGTACAGTGAGGTTGTGCATTGTGTGGCGAAAGTGTTGTACAGACTAACGCCGAATAAATTATTTATCGATTGTTGTACTCTACTGTTTAACCTGTTCACAAATCAAGTTTTCTTCATAGTAGGCCCAATCAGTAATCAGTCTTCTTTAGAGTACGGAAGCTAACAACAAGACTGTGGAATGATATGTTACAATATAGAGAGTCTTTCAAGGTGTAAAGTACCGCGATGTTTAAAATTATTTAACATATACTGACTATTAATTGAAAATATATATTACACCGCTTTACACCCATTAATTTTGAATTTCTAAACCTCCTGAAATAATTTTTTTAGGTTTTTACCCGTATGCATCTTTCAGAAGCGAAAAGCACATCAGTATCTAAACGGTGTTATCGTACAAAGATAGTGGTTTCAATGACTGAACTAAAGAAACGCTTGCTAAATACTGTTTAATCTGCGAAAACAATAAAAAAAAAGGCTACCTTACACACAGAAAAATAAGTTAATAAACAATACGACAACATACGTCAACCAGTGATCGGTTAACAATGTTCTCTGCATTACTTGCAGTAGTATAGTTTTCACTTTGGGTAAGTAGCGGAAATAGTCTTATCACTACATTGACATGCGTTTGTACGAAACTATGCAAGTTAACAGAAAAATATTTTATTTGTGGGAAAGAGTTGGACAATGTTTGTTACAGTTATAAATTTACGCATTTTCAATGCAGAGCGCTCTTAAGATCGCAATTTTAATATACAATAACAAAATTAATTAATCTTTGATTTGGGCTTGTTACATTTAAGTTACATAAGAATGTAACTAGAAATGTACTAGCAGTTTTGCTCTGTAGACTGTATTAAAAATAATGCATATTTTGTAATGTACAATTATGGGTTTAACTGTAATATCAGCTAGCGTTACAAAACATAAATGTTTTATTTTTTATTAATATGCTTCCAATAATTAAACATTACGTGCATGAATGGAAGAGAGAAATTTACCCTATTTGGTACGTAGTAACGTAAACACCACTGATTTTTTTAAAAATATTTAACGCAGTGCTTTGCGCGCCACTGCATCCGCCGAGAAATCTCGTGACCTGACTGAGGACCGCAGTTCACAAACAAGGCTGTCTTGTGCATGTGGTGCACACACAATGTCGGAGGACAGCGAGGTGACAGTGACTATATCAGGCATTGTGTAGAGCCTAGACCGCAGGAAACAATGGGTTAATTCCCCGGCAACGAAGCCGTTATAACTCACCTTCCTACTGCGTCAACCGCGATATTCCATTAACACGTCTGCAGCAGCTCTCCTTCCTGCCCCGTCCCCTGCATACGAACTGTGCAATAATGTCTACTGCTGTCGCTTCTCTGCCGGTTATATTAGTCCTAACAAACCCGCTGTTGTTATTATATTTCAACTGTTCGTAAACTTCTTAGGTAAGTTGGTGGTCAGTTGAGTAGGGAAATACTATGTGATAAAGATTTTATACCTTTATTCACTTCAGATATAATTCAATGTGACTATCGTGGTGTTTCCCCTCCGCCTATGTGAGTTTACACAATTATTCAGAAAAAAATGATAAAAATTGGTAATTAGATTTTCCTAAAATAGCTCACAAAAATGCCTTCAGTGTAAAACAAGTTACTGGTATAACTGATAAGCCTACTTTCCTCAATGGGTGCAAAAATCCTGGAAGATAAACAGTTTTACGTACATCTAGGAATATTAAATAATAATTATTTAGACATATGATAAATATAAAACACGAAAGTTAAGTATAAGTACGTGCCAATAAATTTGATATAATCCGGGGGAGAGGGGAAATGTTAATATATTTTTATGTCGTTCTATCCCAAAGATGAAAAATGGCCATCGTTTTAAAAATTGGACCAAAGTATGAACGAAATACATATAAGTCCAGTCAACTAAGTAGAATTTTCGTGCCAAGATTAATTAACTTCGGAAAAATATTTCCTCAAGTATGGCCGATACTAAAATTATCAAACGAAAAGGAGTGCGTGGGGTAAAGTTCTTAAATGCCTGCTCTCCCCTTCCCGTGTGAGCTGATGGTCTCGTCTGTGCGGCGTGAAGGTGGTGTTATGGCAACAGCACTGTAACATGGGCGCGCATGATTTAATGACGGATATATGAGGTATGATTTATTTTAAGCTATTGTGGCATAATATTGCACAATATTTCCTTTAATGTATGTATTGGCTGATATAAATGTATAACTGGTAACATTTGCAGTGTTATAACGAGTGTTTACCCGAGATGCGATTGGCACATACACAAAGTTGTAAATCCGGTCGCTAGATGGGCAATGATCCTTGGGCAAAAGTGCGTAATGTGGATCTTTGCCTCAAATGTGTACCTTTTCCCCAGAATATTTACATATGTGTGTGAATAGAAACATGTTGTATTATTCAAATTAAACCACGATCGTACATTACTTAGTCACGTTTTGAATGTGGTAAGTACTGTTAAAAATAAAATATTTACTATAGAAAATTTAAATTAAAAGTTTATTGTTATAATGCAACTAAACTGGCACTCAATGTTTAAAATAAAACTGTACTTTAAACGTTAAATGTACAAGGAAGTAATATTTGCGATTAATTTATTTTAGGACCTACAGAAGAAAAACGAATTCCAAACCACTTACCCCGCAGTTGCTCGAAGAGTCTCGGTAAATAATAAATTGTGGAGTTTCCAAAAGGAAAACAGCCGATGAGGTGGGTGTAAAAGAGTCTATTAGAAAAATACCAAATAATGGTTAGGGAGTGAATAATAGTGGTAGATACAAATCATCATTCACTCCAGAACAAGAAGTAGACATTCTGTAGCACTGCAAGGAACTTGAAGCTAGATGTAATGGTTTATCATTCAAAGCATTGCATCAATTGGCATTTATCTATGGTTAGAAACCAAGTCTCCTACCGATTTAATATTAATGCAGAGTTAGCAGGGAAGGAGTGGGCACGATCTTCGATAAAACAGCATGGGTTCTGCCTTAGCAAGCCACAGGAAACTAGCATTTCAAGAATTTAGGGCTTTAATAAAGTTCAAGTGAATAACTGTATTGATAATTTAGAAGCTTTGATGAGGAAACATTCATTTTCACCTAGCAGAGTCTATAAAATGGACGAAACTGGGATTCAAATGGTGCCAAGAATGTTATGTAGAATTGTTTGTATCAAAGGAAAAGGAAGTGTAAACAGATAAGGGGCAAACTATTTCGATTGCATGTGCAATGATTGCAACTGGTAACTAAATCCAACCAGTTCTTAATTTTGCAAGGAAATGCTAGAATCCTGCCTTGATTTGATGCATGGAGATCCACCTGGATCGACTAGCTTTGTTTCAGACAGTGGTTACATGACAGTTCCTGTGTTCATTGAATCGTTTCATCATTTTAAAAAGAATGTCGGCCCGATAGAAGAAAACCCCATTCTATTCATTTTGGACAACCATGTATCTCACATATTTTTAGAGGCCGTTACTTTTGCCAAGGAAAGCAACATTCATTTGCCAAGTCTACCAACGCACAGTAGCCAAAGATGCAGACTCTATATATGGGTTTTTTAAACAGCTGAAAGCTCAGTATAATGAACTTTATGACCAATAGTCAGGAAACCGTGCGGGTATATCTACTATTCAATACTACACTCCATTAATTTTTGTTCAGGCTTTCATGAGAGTTGCCACTGTTCATATAGCAGCTAAGGTATTCCATACAAGTGGTTTTGTGCCACTTAATAGCTACATTTTCACTCATACAAGTTTTTGCCTTCTGCAGTTACGGATCATAACTTTGAGATGACTGTTGACGAAATTGATGTAGAGGACATGTTGGTCATTCATTTCAGCAGTGGAACTGTTGCAGATCCTCCACCAGCATCTTCTGGCTCAATCTCCTTACAATCTGATGTTCCCTCGGCTAGTGCCAATCCTGCAGTAGCACCGTGGATTCTTCTTATGATCGATCTCCGGCAAACATCTTAGCTCCAACGAACATCTCTGTGTTGCTAGAGCCATCAACTCCAGTAACACCCGAAGGTTCTACCACTGACCCTTCCATTTCATATCGCCCAGCTCCTGTGCATATACTTTCGCAGACGACAGCTGATCTTCATGTTGGTCTATGGTAGCAGTAAGTAGAAAAGAACAACAACAGCCTAATGAACATACTCATGTTCCACCTGCAAAAAAATCAAAGTTCTTAGGCAAAGAAAGAAACATTGACTGAAATCTCAAGTTTTAACGGGAACTTCATACGAGACGTTCTTGGAAAAACACAGAGACAAGAACAGTTCCAAGCCTAAAGTAAGAAATCATTTACAACAAAACGAATCGGAACACAGACAATGCATCTAAATCTACAGGATGAAAATATAAGGAAATTAAATGCCCTGCTTGTTATGAATTATTTGAAGATCTTGCGGAAGAATGGATACAGTGCAGTAATTGTCGGGAATGGTGGCATGAAGACGTATGAAGGGGAATAGTTGTTTGTGATATGTGCTGAATTGCTTCAGGCAAAGCCTTCTGTTTTATTTATGTGTAAGTTGTATCAATTTATGTGAACATCTTATATGAAATATCTTAAGAATTAC
Source organism: Medauroidea extradentata (assembly GCA_003012365.1). NCBI lineage: Eukaryota > Metazoa > Arthropoda > Insecta > Phasmatodea > Phasmatidae > Medauroidea > Medauroidea extradentata. Next base: position 25,881 of record PNEQ01058500.1, on the reverse strand, counting down.
GTTACTTTACTTAAATGTCAATAAAGTTTTTCTACTTTACATGAACATTTTTTGAGAAAAATTGCGAATAGAATAATTGTACCAATAATATAGGATCTTTGCCCCAAATATGGGTAAATATCCCATTTGCACAGGTTTAAAAAACATTTTTATCAGTTTAACAGCTAATGATAAATCAATATTTTTGTATACAGTGGGCAAGTTAACTAGTAATGCTGTGCAATTTATTCAAAATCAATATTCATGTTATTTTGACTTCTATAATTCATAAGCTGTTAGGTGCGCAACTTTACCCCTACCAACTCTGTATGTGTACTAAGTTTAATGAAATTAAACTATGTTGAAAATATAAAAATGGCCACCAATACGAAAATATGAGCACAGGATGAACTAAATACACCAAAGTAAAGTCAGCTTTGTATGTAGTATATGTGTATCAAGTTTGATGAAATTCTGAGAATTATTTATTAAGCAGTAATAATATACTAAAAACGTATAATTGGCCACCATTTCGAATACATGAATAAAGTATGATTGATATGCGCAAAAGTGACCAGCTTTGTGTGTAGTATAAGTGTAGGGCCTACCAAGTTTAATAAAATTCCAAAAAAAAAAAAAAAAAAAAAAAAAAAAAAAAAAAAAAAAAAAAAAAAAAAAAAAAAAAAAAAAAAAAAAAAAAAAAAAAAAAAAAAAAAAAAAAAAAAAAAAAAAAAAAAAAAAAAAAAAAAAAAAAAAAAAAAAAAAAAAAAAAAAAAAAAAAAAAAAAAAAAAAAAA
>PNEQ01058500.1:0-25006 GCA_003012365.1 Medauroidea extradentata | reverse complement strand
TTAGATATCTAAGTTTGATCGAAAAATGTTACAGTGGCAGCAATTCCGAAAATATTAACGGGACATAAATAAAATGAATGAAAGTCAAGTCAGGTTACTAAGTACTACATGTGTACAATTTTTGACGAAATTCGGACTATTGGTTCAAAAATTTTTAACGGGGACACACACAGACACACACACACCTACACACACCAACACCTATACACACACATAAAAACACACACACATACACCAACACAGACACACACATACAGACACACACAGACAGGAAGGTGATCTTATAAGCATACATTTTCCTTTGAAATGTAGGCTAAAAATTACCAAAATAGTAAATATTTTCAGTGAACCGCCCCCTTAAAGGGCAGTATCGCTATACCACCAGTCTAATATTTCATCCACCCCATTTATCTCGTCACACGCTGGCGAAGTTCAAGCTACACGTTGTGATCACGTACATTTCCATATCACAGTCGTGCATGCTTCTATGTTTTATTATAACTGCTTAAACAATGTATGGCTAGCTTAATATTTTCAAGTCACGTCTTGTTTGAATACCAAAATCATTTTGTTTAAGCGGCTAAGTGCTGCAAAAAAAGAATGACTCTGATATATGCAGGTTCCCTGCCTCCCAAGCTTTGGAATACAGGAGATCATGCGCGCATTTATATTTAAGCACCACGTCTAAACAATGTATTATATTACCAAATTACAACTTATTTGAATACCGAACTAATTTTTTATGCTTCATCAACTTTAAACGACTCCTTTTCTGATCAGATACATTCATACATTTATACTCACAATTCAGTAATGTCTACGAGGCTATATAAATTAAATGTTTTGAAATGACAACAACTCTGTTTCTGAATAAATACGTGCGTACAGTTGTATTTTCGCATCTTATTTAAAAGAGTGAATGGTATGTTTATATGTATAAGTTGAAGTTAAGTCTTGAAAACTATATATTTGAATACCAACCAGTTTACATCACCTATATTTCATAATAAATATATGCGTACAATTATATATCCAGATCTCAGTTTAAACATTGCTCGGTAAGTTACTGCTAATCTGAACAGAATGTATTATTTTGCCAATTATTAGTAATATTGTTATAAATAAAGCACATTATTGATTCATCGGTGCGAAGACATATTACATAAACATAAATATTATTAAGATTACATACCTGGGAGCAAGTAGAATATTTTGGAGAAAAACACAATTAAACCAAAATGTAGACAAGTTGGCAGGACGCTGTGTCACTGATGAAAGTTGGAGGCAAAATAGGAAGAAAATTGCTGAACATTAAAGTTTAATCTATGTGCAGGATGATTGATACATATGAAAAGAGTTGTGGTGCAGGCTCGCTGGATATTGCTATAAACGTAATACTGCCATCCTATGGCTGAGCCGAGATTCAGGCGACGTCTGTTCGCGAATTCTCGTGCGTCCCCCCCCCCCCCATCTTCTAGAGAGGATTGTTCGGGATTCTGCCGACATCGCAGTTTTCGATTCCATGGGACCGCTATACAGAGAGGATTGCTCGAAGTACTTGCGACACTGCAGAACTGTATTTCTCGGAACCTGTGTGTGAGGCTCGAGAAGTCCACTACCTCGTCGGATTTTTATTGCACTGTGACACGAGCTAGGCACAATAAGTGGGAAGTCCACGTTCCAGATTATTGGCACAGTTGTTAAATTTGACGTGAAAAAAAATTGCTATTTTTAAATACTTTTATAATAAAATCTTGTGGTTTTTATACGTATCGGTGATTTCTTTAGTACTAGCTGCATATTTTTATTCGTAGTTTTTATTAAATAATTTTAGTATTTGGCAGCTTAGCTGATAACGTCTTGTTGCAAACTTAACATAATATATGATTCAAAACACACATTTTGATTACCTGCAAAAAGTAACAAATTTCATGTGTACAAACTCTGAAAATAATTAATAGACATTCAGTGTGCAAGACAAATGAATTAACCTAATTGCAGGCTGTACAGCGTCAAATCTTTACAAAATTCATTTGATGGGAAAATAGCATAGTAAAAATATACGAGGAAAACAGTTTTACAACAATTATTTTATTTTTCACATAAAACAATACACATATTAAATTTAGTCCTGTATATTAAGACACTTTGTAAATACAGACCGCAAACCTTTTGCGAAGTTTTGTTTCACGTTCGTCACAGCTCTTTGAAGTAGTTTCACTGTTACAGTCTGTTGTTGCATGTTAACCGTCCACATCGTGTACACTAGCGGCAGACTTCTGTACAGTCCTGGTTGACGCCTTTGCAACTACGCGATTTTCTTCTGATGAAACTCGCTGGTTCATTCCTTCGCTCGTTACGATGAGGCAAGGCAATTTATAACAATTTCCTTTATATCATTAAAAGTAATGATGGCTCTATTGCATCATTATACAATTCATATAATAAGTTCTTATTCTACTTTCAAATGCTGTTCTATTTTCCCCGTTTCATAATCATCAAAATCTTCAATTACTTTTTTATTTTATTTGTTGCTCCAAAATGTTTGTTCTTTGATTGTGAATTTTTTTTAATGACTGATTATATTCTGTTCCACAAATATCACATTCTATCATATTTTTTCAGGTTTAGATTTTTTTTCATTATTTGATTCATTATTAAAATTATTTTTATGTAAAGGGGGAAGTCATTCAAAAACCCCAAGGTTTTCATTACTTTTTATATTTTTAGGTTATAAGAGTCTCCACATTTTTTATGTTTAATTATTATATTATTTTTATGTTGTTTAGTTGCTAAATGTTTTTCATCACGAGAAGGTTTATAATAATTTTAAAAACTTTACATTTAATTTGTGTTTCTCGAACCTTTTTATTTACCCCTAAAACATATTTTTTTAAATTGAAATTCATCACAAGCACTTTGAGGAGAAATATTTCTATTTCTCCGCCTTGATGAATTTTTTCTTTCACCATTTATATTTGCTTCCATTTATAACAAAAAAAGATAGATTTTTATTTTATTCGTTTACAGTTGTTGTTATCTTCATAAAATTTATGAAATAGTAAAAAAAATCTTTCATTGTATATATTTACGTCTCATTCATTTTTTATTATTTTATTCTTATTTTTTATATAATAAATCGAAGCTTCAGTAAACATACTTAACGACATTTATGAGTCTAAGAAGCTTTCCAATCTTATAATAGGTAAATAGTATCCAATAAATAAAGTTGAATTAGTGGAGACAAAGTTTAGGTCTGAAGCAGTTAAAAAGTTCAGAAAATTTTAAAGTATTTTTACATAACATATACTCAGAAATTTATTGGTCAAGATTTAAAGGATGTAAATAGTGGGGAATATGAATTGTATTTACAATTAAATGAAAAATTTGAGTAACAAACGAATATATGACATTTTAATAATTAATTATTAATTTTTTACTTTAGTAATTACTTAAATTATTTGGCTATGAGTTGCTCTCCTTAAATGTTAACATTATGTTTTTTCTGTTTTTACAGTGATTTTGTGAAAATGTCTTGATCAGAAAATAGTGAACAACTTTCCCTAATACTTTGATAATTTAGGAAATTAGGTTTACGTTCAATTTTGAGCATGAATAAAGGTCATGCCTTCGAACATACAAATGCCCTCTACTCCTACTGCAAGAGGACGCCTCAGTTTTCCTAACTACAGGACCTCTCTACCGAACAAGCAGCACTCAAAGTGATGTCTGTTGCAAGGAAAACCGGCCAATCTATGTAGAGCCTATAGCACTGACAGAGGCCAAACATGCCGTAGTCGAGGATCAGACAGCAGCCATGACGGATGCCGACATAATCGAGCCGACACGGTCATCCTGTAACTCTTCCATAACCATCGTAGAAAAAAAGTATCCAAGATTCCACATAAACTACCTGTTTTTGAACGACCAGACTGTAAATATCGTGCCACCAGCAGTAAACATCCAGATGATCCTTATGGCCATAGGAAATGTCAAGATCTTCACCACAACATATTTAAAGTCGGGATATAGGCAGCATCCTCTGCACCCTAGATCTAAACACCTGATAGCCTTCACCACACCAACGGGGCAACATTACCAATTCACTTTCATGCCTTTCACGTTAAGGAACACTCCAAGCACTTTCCATCATTTGATGGCTCAAGATATCCTGCCTGATCTCATCGGGAAGTGCTGTTTTGCTTACCAGGATGACATCGTTGTTTACTCCCAGAGCTGGAAGAATCTCCTGGACAACCTTGCCAAGACACTTGAATGCCTACATCTTCACAAACAAACCGTAAACTTTGAGAAGTTCCATTACAGCAAACTCCAAATATAATACCTTGGGCATTTGATGTATAAAATGAAAATGAAGCACGTCCTGAAATGGTAAAAGAAATCTTGGAGGCTCAGTCACAGAAAATAAGGAAACATCTTCGTCTGTTCCTTGGTCTGGTTGCGAGAATATATCCATCCATTCTTCGTCTTGATCAAACCACTGACCTAACTCCTCCTAACATAAACTAATGTTGGTAAGACGAACATGAGCACACTATAGACACTATAGCACGGTAATCCTTGTTAGTTGAGCAGAGAATTGTTTACATAGTGTGTTATATCAATATTATCTATTGGAAGTAAACATTCTAACATGGATTGAAGTAGCATAAGAGACAGAATAATACGTATTCTGTGGTTGGCGGGAGAAGTTCTACAAAACGAAGTTAAGTGAAATATATTATCAAAGTTGCATTGCTGCTAAACTAACCTAACAGCATGTTCACAATGCTAACAGTTGTTTGAAATCCATTTTAATGTATTTAGTGATAGTATCCCCATTATTGTGGTTTACTGCTATATCCTAATCATAAATCTGATTGAACTGTTCACAGATGATGTAGCTACTTCTATGCAATTTGAGTTTTGAGCAATATTGCCGAGTGATGATTCAACACTTAAGGTTAAAACCCACAAACAACAGGTATTGGATGCCGGTGATTTCAGTTCTCACTCTGGAACAATCTTTCATGTAGTAAGAACTGATTCTCCACTCAACTATACAAAGAATGAACAATGTGATATTGAAGACAGTGCTACTCGTTCACATGAAGTGTTTCCTGTAAGAACTGGCAGACCACGAAAAGGAAGAAAACAAAAGTTTAGCAATTAATCAGGACTGAGAGAAAGAAAAGGAAGCATATTCACATTGAATATGTTACTTGCGAAAATAAACATATACTTGCAAAACCTTTGCTAAATTTTAACTCTAAATGTTCTCTGAACTGGCCGAACAAGATATCTGTAGATGGCAGGGAAAAGGAATACAACAGATTTTTAGAGTTGGGTGACTAAAACGCACAAAACATGTTTATCGATGCAATAGTGAATGAAGTTCCAAAACGAAGGGCCTATGTGAAGGCAAAACACGCCAAGCACAACAGGCAGTATGCAAGAGAGTATAACCTAAACACGTTCAGGTTTGCAGGGAAATGTACATTAAAACATTGTCGATATCAATAAAGCATGCTAACACAGCTCTTACTAAACAAAGAGCCGCTTCACATGATGCAACGAAAGTAGTTGATCAAAAGGGCAAGTTACAAGGCTATTGTAATAAACTAACACATAAGAATGTAGATGAAGTTGTTGACTACATTAATAAAATTCCACGGTACACTTCGCACAACCGCAAGTCCAAGACGAAGACTAAATACCTACCAACAGGTCTTACATTAAGCAAGATGTACGATTTATTTGTAGCGGCATATGGAAAAAAAGGATCAGTATCAATTCCTTCACACAAAAAAGTGTTCTGTGAGAGGTTTAACTCGAAATTAAATCATTCAAAAAGGATACCTGCAATCTGTGTGACATGCTGGCTATCAAGGAAAATAATGCTAAAGAAAATGTTGAATACGAAAGGATTTGGCAAGAACATTATGCACACAAAATATTATGTCAAGCTGCACAAAGTAATATGAAATATGACATGGCTCTAGCAACGCACTTATCGGACAGAATGTACCACGTTTGGTATGGAAAACCCTCCCTTTACCAAAAGTCCCAACTAACATTATCTTTTATAAATACCAGCAGTGGGTATATAAGGGGAGTATCCGCTTTAGCAAAAAAATAAAGGCTACTGTTATGTTTGGGTAGAAGGTGAAGCTGGTCGGAGAAAACAGAAAGTTTCTTTCTGTCTTTTGAAACAAGGTGAACAGGAAGAAAGGACTCCGTGGGGATCTATGTTGAGTTGAATGAAGTGTAGAGAAATAATTTCGAACAAGGAACAACCTTTTCGTCTCTAATTCAGGTATGGATACGGAGAGCCCACTGTTGAAGTTGATACAAGTAAGAGGGGCTACGAACGCAGAATCAAGTCGCTGAAGACAGAACATTTTCTGCATCTGTGGTCCAAAGACAAGGCCGTCACAAAGGAAAAAAGCTGCAATTCAGTCAATGATGCATTTGATTCCAAACGAAGCTGCACCATTTTACACGAATTGGTTTGCTGATAAAAATGCAGACGATGACATTGATGGCTATGGAGTGACACCAGATTTCGAATTGGAGTGAGTGAGTGAGAGATTTTGGTCAGTGCTTAACATCGAGGTCTTTAACACTGGTGAGAGGTGACATGATGTGAGTATGGAGCAGTACCAGAATGAAGAGACGGGGGAAACGGGAGATCCCCGAGGAAATCCGTCGACCAATGGCATCGTCCGGTATGATTCCTACATGTGAAAATCGAGGGACCAACCCCTCCGGGAATCGAATTTTGAGTTGGAGATTGAGGATTATTATACAAGTAAATGTTGATAACAAACAGTACGTAAAATGTGTTTGTGAGCTATTCGCGGAAAATTTTAATTTTACTATTTCCTTTAATGGCATCAATATTATCGTAGATCAACAGGTTCTGTTTGTTATTAGGCTATAATATTTTTGGCAATGAAGTGACACCAGATTTTATAGTTGGAGTTGAATGATGACAATTCATGTTTATGTTGATGACAAAGAGTGTGTTTAAAGTGTTTGTGTGTTATTCATGACGTTTGATTTCTTCAGAAAGTGAGATTGTGGCTCGAAGTCGGCCTTTCATTCTGTCATTAACCTCTAGAACTGTTACTGTGCGTGCTCCTGCCTCCACAAACTTTGGTATTTACGCCGCAGATGACAAGATTTTGCATATTTTGGTTCAAAACATGGGTACTCATGGTAAAGTATTCATTTGGGTTTGCCAGTTGATGGTGCAATATAAAGACTCTGTCACTGCCGACTTAGTTCAGTTGCCAGATGTGTGCGTCGACACATCCGACGAGGATTCGTTTTCTGATGTGTTATCTGTTAAATAACTGGCCTTGCTGTAGAGATCCGCCTCTGAGTGCGGTGCCCTTCACGTGTCTTCAGAGCCTGTTGGGTGACTCCAGCTACGGCAAGGCCTTGACGTGGCACTGGAGCTTGCTCGTACCAACTTGCCAACCACGTGACTTACAACCACGTGGTGGGACACACAGACATTCGAACAAAATGTATGGTGTTATGAAAATGTAGATAAGAAAATTGATTGTGTAAATGCAAATGTAGATAAGAAAATATATAGTGTAAATGATAATGTAAAATGCAAGTAGATAGTGTTTAAGAAATTGTGTACTAGGAAATTGATGCTGTGAACGAGAAGGTAGGCAGCATAAAGACAGGGATGGAGTATGTGAAAAATAGCACGCAGCAACACATGGATGAACTGAGGAAGGATGTCTAGAACTTCTTCATCGTAAAGAAGGTGGCCATCTTTAAGTGGGGAAGACGACAAGACAAGTGCTGAATCAAAATATGAAGTCGGCGAAGGTAAGATCACAAAGTCCAAACCAGGCTCTAGTGGGACCTTCAATTAGGCAGAAAATGGGCTGCAATATGTCTGTGTATCTAGTGTCCCAGTATCGGACATAGGAAAGGGGATTTCTGTCAAGCCTGCTACTTACGATGGCCAGACTCCGTGGCGAGAGTACCAAAACCAGTCCGAGATTGTGGCCACCATAAATTGTTGATCTGACCAGCAACGCGATAATACCTTGCTGCTGTGCTGAGGGAAACTGCCCCCAGTATACTCCAGTCGCTTTCAGAACAACTAGGGATGGGGAATATTTCTCGGAATGGTTATTATGAACGGTTCCGGAGAAAGAAACTGGAACTGGAGTTCCGAAAAATCCGAATGAATTGTTCTGTCGGAACGTTATATTGTTCTAGTATTTTCGTACAAAAAAGTACAAAATTTTTAAATATTTACTGTAGTTAACTTGCAATTAATTACTAATTAATTATTTAAGGATTTCATCTTTAAATGCTACGATTCTAGCTTAGTAAGTATACTGTGTTTCGGCGACAAGTTTTTTTTACATTGCCGTGAAGGCTCGGAACTGTTGTCAAATGAACTGGAACTCTATCGTCGGAAATGAAGATGGTTGGATCGGAATTGTCCATTCTCATGAACGGTTCCGGCTTCGGAATTGTTCTAACTAATGATCAGTTCCAGAAAATGTACGGAACTTTCGTGGACTGTTTTGAATCATATGACAAATAATAAAAAATAATGTATTACAATAACATACGAAAACTGTTGTGTATCGGAAGTTTGGTGACTGAAAATACTATCTACGTAAAAATGTATTGTTGATTTAATTTTTAGACATTTGTGTATTAAAAGTTAAAAACCTTCATGCAGTATATACAAAACACCGGAAATATAATATTGAATAGTAAAAATAGTACATAGTTTTTGCTCAACTTTCTAATGAAACTATGCAAGGGGAAATAATAAATATAAAAATTGTATTTTATGGTTTGTTTCTAACTGATGTTCGTTATAATCTCGTGTTTATTCTAGTATTACAGAAAATAACAAATTCGTGGAATGTACATGCCAAGCTACACATTTACGTAACCTGAACGGTTCCGAAAAGAACTGTTAATTTGAACGGTTCATTTCCCGGAACTGAAACGTTCCGGAATGGTTCCGAGAAATCGGAACGCCTACCATCTCTAAGGACAACAACGTCTGGAATACTCCACATTAGTTACTGCCCTGGAGCTGCGCTTCGGAGACAAATACTTACGACATGCCTACCATGCCCAACTAAGAAGCCGCACCCAAATATCAGGAGAGCCACTGCAGAAATTGTGGCAGGACATTGTGCGGCTCACCCATTTGTCGCTCGATGGGTGTCCAGAAGAGGCACGAGATATCATAGCAATCGGCTTCTTCGTCGATGCCATCGCCGACATAGATGTGCGACAAGCAGTGCGCCTGGCCGCCCCAAAGACTATGCAGGATGCCATGGCCAGAGCACTGGAGGCCGAATCTGCAAAACGGCTTTCAACTCGGCGTGCTGTGCGGGTAATCGCACTGTCGGGTGACGAGAGAGATAACAGCCTAGAGAACACCCCAAAGAGAATGGAAACCACAATGAATGCAATCAATAATAAATTCACGTCGACCAAGCTGTTGGGAATATGGAGAACCCGGACACCTGAGAGCCCAGTGTCCACAATGGTGACAGAAAACAGAAGCCAAGAGAAGGATGAGGCTGCCCTATCTGGCCAGCCTTCGGGAAACATGTAAGCACCGGTCTTAAGGGGCGAAGGTCGGAGACTGCAGGAGATAAGGCCCCAATATTTCTTCAAGTACAGTCAGTGAAACAAGAGTTTGATGCAGTCCAAATGGAGGGCAGTCTGGATAATGTTTCTTGCTACATGGTTGTAGACACTTGATCAGCCATTACTGTTACACGACAGGATATCTTGGGGCCTTATCTCCGGTAGTCACAGGGCAACAATTACAGACAATGCTTTCTGACGACAGTGACAGGCGAAACCACACCAGTGAAGGGGAAGGAAAAGGTACAGTTGAAGTTGGGTGACCTCTGCACTGAGCATGAAGTGTACATAGCCGACATTGAAGATGAGTGTTTATTGGGTCTGGGTGTGTTGTGCAAGTTAGAGTGCTGTATACATACTCGGTTGGGAGTACTAAGGACTGGTATCCGAGAACTGTTAATGATGCCACGAAGTGAACTATCCTCGCCAACCAGCTGCCAAGTGGTCTGTTGTGAGACAACTAAGGTACCTGTACCGAATATGGCCCGGTTCTCAATGTGGCCCACTAGTCGCTATTTTGTAGATAATGCAGGGGTCTACGTGGGAACGCCACACGCTGGTCTCGGGTATGCATACACACCACCCATATATGTTATAGTCGCTCAAATGTTCGGCTGCAGATGCAATCAGCTCTGATGTTTGTTCGTGTTTATTAAATACTGCTAGTATAATACTGTTAAGGTAAGTATATCATTATATTCAACAGGAAATGAAAGTTGTAATGAATTGTAATACTGTATCGCATAGCTGTGTCACTCTATTTTCACATAAAATTTTTCTTCTTTAGCAATATTTACATTTCAGGAATGTGTCATGGCAAATCGAAGTATAATTGTGTGTACGCAATATAGCCCGGGTGAGCCGTATTGAGAACAGTATGGCCTGGGGTGGGCCATATTGAGAACAATCCACAAAATGTTCGTAAATTAGCGAAATATTGAAGGAAAACACATATTATAACTGTATAGTTGTGATATGTTTCAGATGGTGCCAGTAACCACGACAAATAGTAGGAGAGGCAAATGGGAAGGAGAGAATCTCCGGAAAGCCCTGACTGCAATTCAGCACGGTGGAATGTCAGTTAGGAAAGCAGCTACGGAATACAAAATTCCCCGGAAGACACTGAGAAGATATGTGCAACAGGTGAAGTGTAAATTAGGTCGTAAGGCAACCCTAACAAAGGACCACGAACAGGACTTGGGTGCACGGATAGGACGATTGACAACAGTGGGTTACCAAATGACATCTAAAGTGATATGTCTCTGTGTCTACAGATAATGTTGCACAAATGCAATCCAGCACAAATTTTCAAATGTCCAGACCTCAGCTGGGAGAAAGTGGTTGCGTGGATTTCTTGCTCGGAATCCACAAATATCCACGAGAAAGGCACAGAACCTCAATCCTGCTCGAGCACAAAAACTCAGCATATCCGTAGTTTCAGACCATTTTGAGAAGCTGCATAACAAGTTAGCTCGACTCAACATATCAGACCAGCCAGAAAATATCTATAATATGGATAAGAAAGGCTGACGTCTAAGTTTACACAAACCGCTTAATGTTTAAGCTACCAAAGGTGTAAAACGAGTTCATATCGTTGCAAATGAACGTGGCGAAAGTGTAACAGTGGTTGCATGCGGAAATGCAACAGGTACAACTATTCCGCCCATGATTTTGTATAAAGGGCAGAGGATGAAACCAGAGTTTGTCGACAATCTGTCACCATCAGCAGTGTGTCAAATAACACCAAAAGGCTCGATGACAATAAAATCATTCGTGAACTTGCTTCACCATTTTGCCAGTCATAAAGCTCCAGGTCCTTGTTTAATAATCCTTGATGGTGCAAAATGTCACCTAGACTATGAAGTTTTTGAGGTCGCATCACAGCACAATGTCACACTGTATTGCCTCCCGTCTAACACCACACACGAACTTCAACCATTCGACAAAGCATTATTCAGAGCCTTCGAGTCATATTGAGAAGATACAAAGTTATTAAATATTGAAGCAATTATGGAGACAGCCACATCGAAGAATAGGTCGTGGTTTTGCGGTGTTTGTCAGGAGGATCGTGTTCGTGATATGCGAAAGTTCATCCGGTGTGAAGAATACATTCACGAAGAGTGTGTCGGGCTGACGAAACAAGACAAAGTGTCATTCCTGTGCTCTAACTGTGACACTTGAAATTTATTTCATGGGCATAAGTTTTTCATTTGGATCGTATGTCAATAATACTTATTACAATGTACAAGTAATAATGATAATAATAAATACGGTATATTATGCATGTTTCTGACTATTCAACCTTTCTTTTGACGAATTTGTATGTGGGCCATATTAGGAGCACCATGTTCTTAATATGGCCCATTTGCACATATTTTTTTCAGAATTTTTATTCGTTCCATTAGGGAGGTATAAAACTGCATTTTTTTGTTGCACAAACATCTATATTACACCATCCATGTGTTTTTAGTATTTTTATTACTGCTAAAGGTGTAACTGATTTTTGAAACTTAAATGAGCCATATTCGGTACAGGTACTTTATTTTACCAGGATCCAGTGAGATTGAAGGCTGTCAAGGTAATTTTGTGTGGTGTTTAGCTCTTGTCGAACATATGGGAAGAGGAAACAGCTAAACTGACGAGGTGGTTGTTGCAAGAGCATTGGTTTCGCCGGTCTCTGGAAATCTACCTGTTCGAATGGTCAACTTATCGGACAGGGCAATCCAGCTTGAGGAGGAGGCCCTCAATAGGTGTGTGTAAACAAGTCTCCCAAATAACTACAACCGACAAAGAAGCCATAAAGTCAGGTGACCTTGATGGGACTGTGCCAGAACCACTCAAAGAACTACTGACTAGAACCGGAGAAAACTTGAACTGGAGACAAGAAAAGGCTGCTGCAGAACTTCTGAAGAAAAACGAGAATACTTTCTCATGAGGGGCCACTTGACCTTGGCAGAACATCAGCTGCAAAACACCACATTGGTACAGGAGAAGCTAGGCCAATTAAACAACCCCCAAGGCGACTGCCCCTGGCTACACAAGAAACTGTGGATGGCATCTTGAAGGAAATGAAGGACTTGGATGTGATCGAGCCGTCGGTCAGCCCTTGGTCGTCACCGGTTGTGCTAGTTAAGAAGAAAGATGGGTCCACAAGATTTTGTGAGGATTATCACCGGCTGAATGAAGTGACCAAAAAAAGACTTCTACCCCCTCCCCAGGATTTATGACACACTATTCAGCCTGACAGGGTTACAATGGTACTCTACACTTGACATGAAGAGAGGCTACTGGCAATGTGAGGTGGCACAAGAGGACAGGGAGAAGACAGCATTCTTTGTGCAAGGAAAAGGAATTTGGCAATTAAAAGTTATGAAGTTTGGGCTATGCAATGCTTCTGTCTGCTACCTTCGAACAGCTAATGGAAAAGATCCTACCTCTAGAGTTTGCCAAGTTTACTTAGAGGATATTGTGGTGATAGGCAAAACATTTGAAGAACACCTGACAAGGTTAAATTCAGTGTTCCGAAAAGTAGCTGCTGCGAATCTGAAGCTGGTTCCTAAGAAGTGCCACCTGTTCCAAAAGAAAGTTAGTTTCCTAGGGCATGCTGATGGAATCTAGACTGATCTAGATAAAACCAGAGCAATAAAAGACTGGCCGCAACTAATAGACAGGATACAGGTGAGAAGCTTCCTTGGACTCTGCACTTATTATCGGCAGTTTGTACATGGATTTTCCACAATTACCAAGCCACTACATGAGCTTACTGAAGCCAATAGAAAATGTCTATGGACCACTGAATGTGAAGCCTCTTGTAGAAAATTAAAAGAAGTGTTAGTGTCCCCTCCAGTTTTGGGCTTCCCCGATAGTAAAGGCGAGTTTATATTGGACACAGATGCGAGTGATGTAGGCATTGGTGCTGTGATCTCACAGGTTCAAGATGGAGCAGAGAAGCCTCTGGAACATTTCAGCAAAGTGCTGCAGAAACCAGAGAGAAATTATTGTGTAACTCACAGGGAGCTATTGAAAATGGTGAAGTCCATATCACATTTCCACCACTACTTATATGGCAGACACTTTACTTTGCGAACAGTTCAGGCTGCTGTACACTGGTTGTTGAACTTAAAGAATCCTGGAGGACAAATAGCTCGATGGACACACCGTCTTCAAGAATACAACTTCGATATATAACACCGAGCTTGTCGTTCCTATAATAATGCAGATGCATTTTCCCGCAGGCAATGTGACCACTATTGTCGCTATTGTGAAGACAAGAGGAGATAAGCGGGGAAATACGTTATGTCGGAACAAAAAGACTTCATGCATCGACTGCCGATGGGAAGTGCTTCAGTGCGCTGAGTACGAACTCGTTCAGGGTTTATCGGTATGTACCGAGCGCTAACGAAACACGTACCATAAATAGCGAGTATGAACTCTTTTGCGGAGCGTGTTTCGTTTTGTTTCTGCGGATCCGCCGGGTTAACGAAGCTCTATGACGTCAATATTTAAGGAAGTTAAAGTACACAATAATGGTGCTAGTATTTAGCTAACTGGTACTGAAAATGTGTTTTATCATTATTTTTCTGTCTCTTTGCTACTATTTATTGTCTCTTGAAGACATCCGTGGTAATAAAATACTTATTTATTTACATAACTTACTGATAGTTAGATTAAAACAAGTTGTGTTCGCAACAGCAATTATCACTCCTCAGAATTATTCCCATCTCATTACTACGTTTATTGAGCTCGTTGAGAATTTTTATTATAGTGAAAGGAACATTGATTTACAAGTCTACAGATTTTTCGAAAACAAAATGTAGCGTTTCTGATGAAAGACAATATGTACATGTTATCTCATTATTTATTTAGTTAATGGCTATACTGTAAACGATACTGGCATTATAAAGTACAAGAAACGATTTTTAATACAACCATACAACTACCGTTACATTTGTAGTATGAATATATCTAGTGTCATATTGCAATAGAATATTATGATTTTATTTTAACGTCTGAAATATTGATCTTGTTAACCCCTGCGCCATCTGTTGACTACAAAAGCATGAACAGACTACGTAGTTCCGCTGTCGGCCACTAGTGTCATTCGATGTGTGGATGTTTCGATTTCGATTCGTTCTAGCCTTCATAACCTAAACGGATAATTTAATGCACTGATTTATACTTGGGTATTGTTAAAAGCGAGGAGCTATGCTCTCAGTAATATATTTTTATTAATTTAGACTCAAACAACACAACTATTGCACAAACATCTAATCACATTGTTTCATTAAGTAATTATATTCTGCTAAGGAATTTTGTATTACAGGCCATTTTTCTAATGGAGGATACCACGATATAGAAGCGGTGTCCACAGTATTCGATGTGTATACGTACTCAAGATTTGCGTTCGCTACAGCTGTCATCAAACTCCGGAAATTGCAGTGAGGTAGCGGACTACGAGACTTTCATACTCAGCCCAGTTCCGAATGCAGTGAACACAGAGAAAACAGCTTCTCAACGAAACGAAACTTGCGATGTGTAATGTTTGTACTCTGGCCGCTGGACTGACGACAAGATAAGAGATGAACAACGAAATGACCCGGACTTGTGCCCAATACTGGATTGGAAAGAGCAGGACCACAGGCCAGAATGGCAGGAGATATCTGAAAAGAGTGCTACAACGAAGGCATATTGGGCACAGTGGAATTCACTTGTTCTGAAGAATGGTGTCCTCTACCGGAACTGGGAGAGTGTAGATGGTAGACATGAACACCTACCGTTGGTCCTCCCAGAGAACAAGATCTCAGAGGTATAGAAAGAGCTCCACAATTCCGTGACAGGTGGTCATTTCGGCATTACAAGACACTAAACAAGGTTCGAGAGAGGTTTTACTGGTTTCATTGCCATGATGACGACGACAGCGATTTCTGTTGTATTTATACTTTTTCGGGATTGTCTCACGACATTTCGGTGCTATCGTTTTTCTTTGTAGCGCGCACGAGAATGTGTTTTGACGACATTGTTAATGTGAGCTTTCATTGACTGTTATTTCACAGCATGCCAAAGCACATACAGGAGGGATTATTTTCTTGTTAGGATGTGCCGTGTCATTCTGGATTAAGAGGGAGGCGAAATTCATCATGTGACTAAAAATAAAAAAATAAAAAAAAGGAAAACATTGTAGGGAATAAAGGGAGGAGGAAGAGGAAATAGAAAAGAGGGTGCAATGACTTGATATATGCATATTAAAAGTGGTGGTGCAGCCAGTTTTTTGAGATCGTGCAGGTAAAACAAGTAGGTAATAAAAGTTTATTGTTTAGTAGTTTTCATGTAAATTTTTAAAAGTATATTTATGTAGAAATATATATTTATTAAATATTATTAACTACATATCTGATTGTGCAGTGTTTGGTTATAATGTGAAATCGAAGAATTAATTGAAGCCTCTGGGGAAACCCCACGATGGTGGCCGGAAACAAAATGGCGGTAATGTAAAAACCGGTTAAATTTTTTTTCGAAGTTTTTGAAAATTGACCTTTGGTGTCCTTGAATTCAAAGAGTCAAGGTCAAAAGTCAAGGTCAATCGACATGGCAGCCAGGTGTCGTGAACGTAGCGGACAAATGTGCGCTCGCCTCGAAAATCGTTCCCACCCCTTTTTTCTTTTCCACTTCTTGCTCCCGGCCCAGAACCGGCAAAATTATACTACTTTAGTTTTCAAACAAACATTACTTGGTTAAAAGTATATATCTAATTTTTTTTCGAATTCCTTTGCATTTTATTTTTATGTGTGTCCATAAGTTAGTAGTTAGTAGGTCTAAATACCTCCCTACGATTAGAAGGCATGTAGCCTGTTTGTTTTTATTGCTTATGTAATAGTCATCGGGAAACTTGCTTGTATTAATAGAATATAGGTTTCTGATAAGTTAGTGATGTGCATTTAGAGTACCGTATGTCGTAATGGTGTTGTGGTCAGAACGCTCGTTGCTTATGACTCGAACTGTGCTCTGCTCCCCCTCAGGACTATTCCAAATGTTGAATGTGGCAAACAAGACGGAAGTAACTCACATGAGTAAAACTATGGCCTTCCAAGTACGTAACTTTTTGTTAAATTGAAGAGTAAGTCCTACATTTTCTGTAGCCTTGGAATGGTAACGTGAAATAAGGGATTTCCCATGTTTTATTGTATGTGGCAATTATCTTCGCAGTATCCCTGCTCTGGAATTGTTGCAGATCGAGCTCAAAAAGCCAAATGTAAGATCATTATCTTTACTACGGGAAACGAGGGCGACGAAAATTCTTTAATTGCATATAAATAAACGTTAAGCGAGAATTTAAGTATGTTATGTAAGGAAGACATTCTTTTCAACAAACGGCATCAGTACACATTTGAGAGAACTGCATTTAGAAAATATTTTACGCTAGCAGTGTATGTAAGATACAAGGGTTATTTTAAGGTTAACTTATTTTCTTCTTTTAAAATGAGGTGACCTGTAGTTTCAACATATTTTAATTTTCACATTCGTAAATAATACTTTCGTCGTAAAAATTAAATTTAAAAAGGCAGTAAAATTTCTTGCTGTTACAACATCACTTTACAAAATGGTTTTTAACATAATAATTGAGTTGTAGCCATACATTTGTACACAAAACGAAGGAATCATAATTACCCAATAATATTTACCAAACAGCTACCGTATTACAAAAAAGTAATTTAGTGATTAAGATAAGCTTCTAGGTCGAAGATGCGTTTAAGAAGAACTTCATTAAACTTGATCAGTTGTTTCTCTGTAGCAACTAGTTCTTTGTGAGTTGAAACAGTCTCTTCCTGCTTATATTGAAGGTCGTGCTGCTCCTGCACAATGTAATAATAGTTAATTAATATTTACAATCATTGACAAATGCTCACAGACTTTGAAATTAGACACTGGTAAAATATGCTCGTGCCGAACAGATTTGGTGAAACAGTTGGACAAATGAATCTAACTGTAGGACTATAAAACCGTTATTTATTCACATTGGATTATGAGCACGTATTTGAGTAGCATTTATGAAAAAAAAAATCGAGTCGTTCTTCAAATTAAATAAATTATCGGACGGAAAGTTGTTAATTTAATATAATTCATAAAACCAAGTATTTACTCTAAAAATTACGTTCGAAACCCCTATATCACTGTCAAACCATTTATATAGTTTGATGTTTTAAGAAAGCCACTAAAATGCCACATATTAATATCAGCCTACTAGGAAATTGAAAACTGTTATAGGCAAACTTAAAGCTTTTATAGTTGGAAATTATCATGAGGTCACTAAATAATAACCAAACATGACGTATTAAAATATTAAAAACGTCAGAAGTAATTATCAATGACATTTTGAAAAAAACGATAGAACAATTATTAAAGCGTAACTTTTATGAAATAAACAATATTTATATCACTGTCATTTAACTGAAGTTTAAAGTAAGTCCCTAATAACCTGGATATAAATAACCTTGATGAATCATAGCTGAAACAAGTTTATACTATGAATTTTGCTGCTTGCATATGCTCAGCAAACGTCCTTAAGGGCAAGAATTATAGTACTAAAGTCAAACGTTGTGTTTACGCAAAGTGTCTTATCTTAAGTTCGTTACGGATATTAGAGTATAAGCGCAAATAATGATTTTACAGATAAAAAGTTATCAGACACTCTCATTTAACTGTTGAAAATTGTTGTACCGAATCTTCCTAAGGATTGTTCTCTTTGGAGCTGCATTGCGGTCAAAAGACTGACACCATCCATAAAGACATAAGTCAACTCCCGCTGGCCTGTGGTATAGTTACTCGGGCAGGAAATAGTTGCGGTGGCAGCCTATTATTCCCCTCATTGTCGGCAAGTAGGTAACTTGTCATTGCTTAGTGATAACGATGACATGTACTGTGTGCAGTGAATGAAGTTGTAAAGGTGACCTATTGAGTGGAAATATTTTGTGCTTCCGAGACCTATAATTGCGAAGCGCTGAGGGTGACTCAGACTTGTGCATCATGCCTCATCCTAGCCTCTAGGTACAAGTCAGTGAACTGATGCACAACCTTCTTGTTGTTAGCTCGCCGTTATGAAACTTTCTGAAGCTACCCTATAGTTATGTGATGCAATATTAAAGACGAAACGTGTATTACATAAGCTTATATATTTTTTCTAAATAATCTACACCAATATTTTCATATTTCAAAAAGACTACCCACAAAAATACCCACTTCGCCAAAATCGGCTGCGAGAATATAAGCTTTAAAGATTACTGCAGGACCTGAAATTGTCATGCACAGGTGTAAGGTATTTCGAATGTTATTCCAAAGTAGACATCGCATGCTGAGAAGTTTCCGTATACCTTCCGCCGACCATTATTCCTTTCTGATTACCAAGATCTGTCTCCACAATGTGTTACTGATAGTTATTGAACATAAGTGAATATGTACAGCATCCTTGTCTGACACATCTTCCCATATTGCTTTCCTCTGACATTTCGTCCCCAATACCATTTCTGGCTCTCTGATTCATGAATTGAAAGGTTTTATATAAGCTGTCTTTCTTCCAATCTACACACTTATCCCTCAGAACTGTCAGTAACGTTTGCCAATCGGCACTGTCATATGCCTTCTATAGGTCGATGTATGCTGCATATACTTCTTTATTTTTCTTTATGTACTTCTCGGCTATATTCCTTACTAAACCTATAGCACCCGTTGTACACTATCCTTTGGGAGAACCATATTGCTCCTCTGCTGCTGTGTACCTATCCATCTTTCCATATATGTCTGCTTAAGACTTTCAGTCGGATCTTGGACACATGCGATATCAAGTTTACTGTCGTAAATTTTTCACATTTAGAATGTGTGTTCTTCTTTCTTCTCAATCAGTGCCATTATTGTAGACGGAAAGTCTTTTGGCCATACTCCATGGTCATACATTTTATAACACAGATACAATATATCTTTCATCCCCACCTCGTCTAAACTATTCACAGGAACATAATCGATATTTATTCATTTTGTATTGACGATTCTTCCTCTAGTGCCAGTCTGTGTTACAGTTCATACAACTTTCCTATTTATATTTCCCATTATTTCTTGTACTTAATTCGACGCATGTGCAATGGTACCATCCTCCCTTTCAATTATATTCCTAGTTTCATTATTTATTTGGTGCATTAGCTATATCACAGTTGTATACATTGTACTAGGCTTCACCTCCTTCTATATTTGTTATATATCTTGACAATTATCCGCAAGATACCTTTCTCTAACAACTTCTGAAGTTCATCTCTGCTCATTGTTCAGCTTTCTGTATTTTTCATACCTTCTTCGTTTTCTGTTCCTATCCGTCTCCTCTTTCCTTCCATCCTACCTAATATTTATGTTGTAATCCGCGGTTTTCTTTACCTTTTAGCTGTATTATTCACTATTATATCATTAGATGTTCTTTTTATCACTTATTTCATCCTTTCACATTTCATATTATGTATTCTGGTTCTCCTATTCTCTACCTACATCAGAACATAAATTTTTCTTCAAGCTCATATTTTTATCTTCAAAGCGTGTGTTCAATTTCCCTATTACTTTACCATTTATTACGTACTTTAGTATTATCTGCAGTTCTGAAGGAACCAAATTATGACCGGAGTCGATATCTGCACCTGGATAATTTCGCAATGTTCAGACAATTAATGTACCGTTCTTGTACTATTTTGTAACCAATTTGGTTCCTAATGCAGTATGTCGGAGATTTCCACGTATACCTCTTTCTCTTATGATGTGAAAAAAGGCATTTCGTATCAACAATGAACTTGCCTTAAAACTCAAATAGACTTCGCCTCTCTTGTTCCTTTTGCCGAGGCCATATTCTTCCACTACTCTCTTGTCAGCACCATCTTCCGCCGCGGTATTCCAATCGCCCATTACTATCACGCATGACCCTTTCTTCTTTCAAATAATCTATTTTTCCACAGTAATCTTCTTTATCTTCCTTATTAGTGCAACGCATTGCTGGTAGGCATATACACTTGAATTATTACTGTATCCTTTTGTGGTTCCTCAGCCTCGGCATCGTCTATCGTCGAACTATGAAGCCTACCTTCACTGCACTGTTCTTCGCCAATAGTATTCTAACGCTATGACTTCCTAAGTATAAAAAATCTTTTATTCGTCGCTACTGAACTCTCCATTTCCTTCCCATTAAACTTCACATAATTTTTAGATTTCTAGTTTATTATTTACCATCTCCTCTTTGAAATTTTCTAATTTACCAACTTAAAGTGTTCAGACATTCCACGTGCCAATTCTTACTCTTTTCCCATTTGCGATATTCTGCTTTAGTATCTCCTCCTCCCGGAATTCCGACTGAGGTGGATATTTAATCCCAGAATATTTTATACTAAAAACCCTATGTTCGATCAGTAGGAAGAAACATTACACTACTACTAGGAGGTATGTAAAGGAGTGATTGCCCGTTGCCTTCTCCATCAGTCTGCCGCTAACCACTAATGCTCTTCCGCCCTTAAGGGCAGTTCCTCTATCTATAGTATAAGAGTGATTTACTTCTCCACCCGCTCATCCGCCCTCAAAGAATGCCGTTAGCACTTGGGAGGGAGGAGAGAGGTCACCACATCCCGAGTGGCATTCGGTTCCCATCTATGTTAGTCTGAAAGTACTCGAGAGATATCTGAGACATGCCTTACGATCTCATCCTTGAAGGTCTCATCCATTAAGGGGGAAAATACCAATATATACTTCTTCCCGCACAATGTAGGGTATTGTAGGGCGTTCCATAACTCTTCTGTATGCTATTTTAGGTGATTTATTCATTGCTAATTTTTCAGTACAGAACTTGTGTGTTAAGCACACATCTAAGGGGTTAACATTGGTAGTTGCGATAATTTCTGGAGTTGTTTTCTCGTATGCACTCGTCGTTGGTGCTTGTGAACCAACCAAAGAATGTTTCATTCATTTTCTAAAATAGCGTTTTCAACATTGTGTTCGGCGGTGTTCACGTGTTTCTATTTTGTCACAGACGTGAATTTGTTTTCGCTGGTTGTATTTCATGAAACTTGTTGTGTAATATGAGTATTTCGAAAGCGTTATGTGTACTTACTATAAAATCGCTTACACTATTAAAAACAATGACACCAAGTAAAATGAAATATCTTGCGGTGTACAAAATAAAATTCAGTGATGAAAATTCCGAGCAATTTACTTTCACGGTAAACATTCTGCATTTTGCTCATTGTGTCTCTGTGAATTTTCTTTTGCACATTCCGGAAAGAGTGGTATTGTAAAGTATATAAATTTCTAACGAGTCTAAGTGAACATGTATTTTAAGTGATAAACTGCAGTAGAAAAGAAAAAAAGAGAAAATCGCAATCCATAATCAACATATGTTTAAAGTTAGTGATGCTAGTGTTTGAATGATGAGCACTTACTACCTCTAGCACCCATATTCTTCGCATTTTGACACACATTTACATTTATTAGTTTATAAGAAAATTTAACTTTTTGTTTTTTCAAATAGCAATTAGCGTTATAAAAATATTAAAATTTTACTAGCATTTTGTACAAATATTAGTTGAGAATATGCCTAAGTATCAGCATGTTGATCACCCAAATTAAAATATTTTCCCGGGGAAAGACACCCGGACACCCCGGTTTATTGGTGGGGATAAGTGCATACTCGCTCAGTCAGATCTCCTGCCCGTTACTTCTCCCCCACTTCTATAAAGTTTCCGAAGTCCCTGCACACAAGCAATGAAGTTGCCTTTCTTATGTGACTCAAGCAAACTACTCTCTAATCATATGTAAACTACCTTGCTGCGACTGCCAGTGCTAATGATGAAGACTGTTGGTCACAAAGTTTGTCCCGGATGTGATCATACGTATGCAAGCAATTAGGTCGGTTCACTTCACTTAAGTGACACAAGCAATCAACTTTATATATGTATATATAATCTACTGACTGCAGTACTACAGCGTTCATGGCGTGGATATTTTATCAGCAACGGTTAACCCGGTTGATATTAATTGCATGGAAGCAGTTAGCTCACTTAAATTTATCACCCAAAAATCTACTTTCTGACCACACATAAACCTGTTTGAGTGCAGCAGCACAGAGCTTATGACGGAAAAGCTTGGCTACAGGGGTTTAGCCCGGGCGTGATAATATGCACGTAAGTATTTAGCTTGGTTCACTTTTATGACATAACAAAACTACACTCGGACGAAAACTTAACTACTTAGCCTGCAGCAGCACTGTGCCTATCACTGCGATGTTAAGTCACCAGGGTGTGAAAACACGCATGCAAGTATTAAGCTTGATTTAGCTCGCTTCACTTATAGAACACAAAAGGAAACTACGCTCAGACCATATTTAAACTACTTAGACTACAGCAGCACAGCGCTTATGTCGGGAAGTCACCGAAGTTTAGCGCGCATGTGATCATACGCATTAAGAGAGTTAGCTCGCTTCACATTTATGACATGAGAAAACTTCTTGCGGACAATATGCAAAAGTATTATTGTTGCAGCAGTACTGTACTCTGTACGGGGATGATTGAATACCAGGGGTTAGTACGGGTGTGGTCATATATATGTAAGTAATTAGCCAGTTTCTCATTTGTGACACAAGCAATCTACTCTCCGACCGTATGAAAACTTTTCTATCTGCAGCAGTACTGTAAACATGACGGGTATGCCTGATCACCAGAGTTTAGTCCAAGTGTGGTTATATGCATTCAAGTTATTGACTTATTTCTAATTTATGACGCAAGCAATATGCTCTCTGACAATAAGACAATTTTACTATCTGCAGCAGCACTGTAAATTTGACGGGGATGCTTGATCACTAGTGGTTAGCCAGAGTATAATCATATATATGCAAATAATTAGCTCGTTTAACGTTTATGACATAAGCAAAATACTCTCTGAGCACATGCCAACTTGATTACCTTCAGTAGCACAGAGCGTATCACGGGGATGCGTGATTAACAGAAGTTAACCCAGGTGTGATCATACGCATGCAAGCGATTAGCTTGGTTCTCTTTAATGACTCAAGCAAACTCGTATTGGACAATATGTAAAATGCTTTGACTGCAGCAGCATTTCACTTATGACGGGGAAGCTGGATTATCCGTTTTACCCGAGGTTAGCCCGGACGTTATCATACACATGAAAACAATTGGCTAGGTTATCTTTTACGATATATACTCTCGCACCTTATGTAAACGTCGCAAGTTAAAATCCGAGGGATTCGGCGCAAAGGTAACACAGTGGATTTCAATTCAGGAGAACCCTTCTCGATTCCAGGCTCTGGCCATCCTGATTTCAGTTTTATTATTTTCAGGAATAACGCCAGATGAATCATTGGTTTGCATGTTAACATTGAGTATGGCGGCTTACTTTCACATTAGATAGATATCCTTGATTCAAGATTTTACGGTTTTACTGCCCTTTAACAACGGGGTCTTGCGAGCCGAACCTTTGATTCACGTTGTGTGTCGCGATCTTATTGGCCTCGCTGTTGATGATAAGTCTTATTTCACCATTTTACTGTATCGAGATAATGGGGTTATACGTCGTGAACTGATGCGGTGCTAAGTGTAAAGGCGCCCAGTACAGTGAAGTATTGAAAGTATCACCTGTAGAAGGGTGTTCAGCTCTGTCTGGAGGTGGTGTTTGTCGTCTCTGGACCGTGCAAGCTCGTGCTGCAGGACAGTGTTGGCTCTCACACAAGACTCCACTTGCTCTCTGCTCTCTGCGACCTGCTGGCGAGCCTTGTGTATCTGCTGCTGGACGTCTTGTAGGTGTCGCTGTAGTCGTGTCGTCTCCTTGTCGTAGTCTGCGTGCACTGTGAGTACAGCGCGCTCTACTGCCTGCATAGCTGCCTCGAGGCGAGTGTTACGTTCATGTAGGCTCACTGCTCGTTTCATGGCCTCGTGTTGAGCTGCCAGTGTCACCTCTAGCTGCTTCTGTAGCTCCTGCTCCAGAGACTGGACAACTCGCCAGCCGCACGCCATCTACCACACCACTTACATGTGCTCATCTACACCTCACCAGCCGCACGCTTCTACCACAACACTTACATGTGCTCATCTACACCTCACCAGCCGCACGCTATCTACCAAAACACTTACATGTGCTCATCTACACCTCGCCAGCCGCACGCCATCTACCACAACACTTACATGTGCTCATCTACACCTCGCCAGCCACACGTCATCTACCACAACACTTACATGTGCTCAACTACACCTCACCAGCCGCATGCTATCTACCACAACACTTACATGTTGTCATCTACACCTCGCCAGCCACACGCCATCTACCA
>PNEQ01058499.1:21582-38528 GCA_003012365.1 Medauroidea extradentata | reverse complement strand
TCTAGACACCCAGAACTCCACAAAGAGGTTGGAAGACCCGTTAGACATCACCTGTCACCCAATTGTCAACAAAACCTGCGAACAAAACAAAATGTGTAGGTTAGTAAAATATTTGAAATTAAAAATAATGTTATTGCAAATGAATACCTAAATATTGTTTTAAAAATTGAATTAAATTTTTAACCCCAATTTTTAAATCTCGCCATAAAATGGTTGATAAAATAAGTTATTTTCTCGGTATGTAATACAATTACACCGCAAATAATAATATATTATTTAACTGACTACATAATAGATGTAATGCAAAATATCACAGCACTTTGATTTCCACTTTCAGAATGATAAAGATTTTCTCATATGACGATAAAATATCGCGTGTTAAAATACCTAATTCCAAGAATTATGTAATCTATTCATCAACAAAACCTTGATTTTTTTTATTGGGTACTAGATGAATTGATGTAAGTAGTAATAATATCCATTGAAATGATTCCTTCCTGTGTTTTTTTAGACATTTTTTCTTTTACTACACATTTTCGCAATGCTCTCACAGCTGAACTATTGGCCAAAAAATAACTTAAATTACGTAACATTATCAAAATTTTATCTTTTTTGTTATAGCATATGTTGAACATTTGCATTGATTGGATACGTTTCGTGTTACATCGACGTACAATGTCGTAAATCCAAGTTTTGCATGTTTTTGCCTTTTGTCGTCCATTTTTGCGTCACTCTCACAGCTGAACCGTTGTTCGGAGAAAAAAAATCATAAAGGCGTAAATTATAGGAAATTTTATCATCTTTAATTTTGTACAGAATAATTTTTTACGTAAAATGCACAGATTTTGAGTTATTTTTTAAATATTAAAAAAGGTCCGGTTTTTTACAAGTTATTCGCGAAAAAAACATATTTTCCGGAAAAAAATTTGTTGGCAAACCTCAAATTCGTGTTCAGCGACCCAAAAAACATAAGTGTACAAAATATCAAAACTCCACCAAAACTTTCCTTTGGGGACCCTTTTTGAGTCTTAGATGCCTAGACTAATAGCCTACATGGTGACGGTATTTTGAAAGCTATGTAATACATACAATTTTGTATACATACTGTATTGCCGGCTCACATGTGATTTAAAGATGATGCAAATAGCCAATAGGTTGTAAATGTTTAGAAAAATCATTTGGAAAGCTCTGGTAGAACAGAATGTCAACGCGGATCGTCTGGACATTGCCCAATTTAGACCTATGTTTTCTCGCCTCCAAAAAGTGAACTGACCTAACTCGATCAACTTCTGCTCTTACGCAAGGTAAAATTGTGTTATCCTGTACAACAGTGAACACAAACTGCTGAGAAAAAAGTAGGCCTACCTAAACGTTCAAAACATAACTAAAACAACAACTGAGTGAAACTGTAAACAATATTCAAAATAGCAAAGCAAGAAATTACTACGGCCTATGAACTTAAAAAAGTTGTGTACATGTATGTGACAATGAACAGGGAGCTACTCAAGTTCGAAGGATATACTTTATTTTGTTCTCACTATGTATGCCAAGTAATTCCAATTGTCCGGTACTGTGGAATGCTGAAATTGCAACAGTGCGATGGACGCGACACAATGGCCCCGACACAAAGTAACTTCTCAGCCAATCAGCATCAAGACTTTTATGTCAGTTTGACTAAAATTGTATGCCAACACAATTCCTAAATAGAAAGTATTTTTTCTTATTCGCAGTACACCTGAAAAGTGGAATTTAATTTTGTATCAGAACATTGGTGAAACTAGTAAGTTGGTAGTAAGCAGCATTTTATTAGTTTTGCACAAAATTTGTGTCCACATAAAAGTAAATTATAAAATCTTTATGCAAATGCGTAATGGTAACTTTATTTTCACATATGTTAATGCCTGTGGATATTGAAAATACACCTACATTAATAATAATAAAAAATTATAAAATAATGTTGGGCCTAGGTAATCATGAGTAATTCTACAACAGGTTAGTACCGGTAACTTACGTAGTGGCAGGGAATTATTAACGTCTAATAATATTATAGCATTTGTCACGAGGAAAAAAAAACTACTGTACACAAAAACGAGAATATTTAGTGTTGTGTTTTATGCACTGATGTGATTCCAACATAATGCACTATATTTTTATTGCAACCCTGCAGTTTTTGTACGTGGTGACATAAAATAATTTGTAATGAAGGCATGTCAGTGGTGTAGCCAGGTTTCATTTACGGAGGATGTCAGATCTGTTAAAATACATGCCAAAATATGTCCAACAATAATATTAAATTACCTACAACATTTTGTTATCCATAAAAATAGGCCTACATGCAACTGAAAAACATACATTATGGCCAACATTAATTAAGTACTGTTAGTACTACTAATGACAAAACTATAGGCTACTGTAATGATGTAGACCTAATTAATGTTATAAATGTAAAAGTTATCAGAGTGTTTGGCCCCTCTCCAAGATCTCTCTGGCTTCACCACTGGAGCAGGTATGTCAACACTGTTCCTGCATCAATACTCACTAGTATTCAGGAGCACTCCATCTGTATGAACCACACTCAGAATTTTCCTCCATAGCTGGAATTTTGGACTGAATCTTTCATGGCCTGTAGTATGTAGATAACCCTGTAGGAAAAAATACAACTATATAAGAAAGGTAAATACAATGATGTTTGCTGTTTATTGCAAAACCAACATTCTTTTATAAAATTTGTTAATTTACAACAGTGATATAGACTAAGTGGCCACTCCGCTAGTTTTAGATGAGGTTGTCCTGAAATTCTTCTTTCTAGACCTGAAAGTAGCAACTTTTGTAAATATTAACGATCACTACAAAACGTGTACCAACTAAACTACTTATTTCAGACATATAGTTTATTTATGAAAAATGTTTCTAGAGATGTAGGCCAAAAAAATTATGCAGTTAAGTTACGTTGTTGGGTTAGTTTAGGTTAGGTAACCTAATCTCACTTCCTGAACTAACCTAACAAAAAATTATTACTTTTAATTTCACTAGAAACACTTTTCATTAGTAAACTATTGTCTAAAATCTATCGTATGGCCAGTACGTAATGAGTAGTGATTCTTAATATTTACCAAAAGCTTAAAAAACAATTTCTTTACTTTGTCTAACGCTATATTTACACCATATTTAAAATATAATTAATACCCTGCCAGCTTTGTGCCTACGGTCGCAGTTTGTCCACAACGCAATATATCTAACCTAAATGGCAAACTGCTTTTAAGACTGTATTCAGACAAGATATATTTCGCCTTTATCCATGCAATTTAAATAAAAACAGAACACAGTTACCGAAATCAGTTTTTAATACTTTCAATTTTACGTAACATTTGGTTTTGCTAAATGTACTTTAATTAAACGTCCCGATCACGTAAATTTAATGTTTTACAAATGTTTGAAATTGTTTTAATGCATTTTGATATATTTAAAAACACATACTGCGATTTTACAGCATTACATGAAACGTACAGTAATTTCGACACACTCTTGGCCTGAACAATTACACAAATACACTAATAAATATTAAACAGATTTCACTTACCTTGTAAAGCGTTGATTTCCCAGATTTTAATTTTTTTATTTTATTTTTATTTATTTATAATTCTGTTGACCCCTTACATGAGTAAAACTCAGGGGTATAGAATTAGTCAAGTTACAATTTTTGCATAACAGTGTAAAAACTCTTATAATTACATATTTCAATTGTACTATCCTGAGCGGCTAGGATAGGCATGAGACTGTTCTGAGATTGCCCTGCGCGAGGGCGGCATAGGGGTTGACAATTAAGTGTAAAAACATAATGTGACAACTGCGTAACCGTGGACAGTGATTTATTCTCGAGCTATATCACACTTACATACATGTCGCCTGGATACATTAATTATACTGGTGGCGGCTTTGTTCCACCGACGTAGTATCCTAATTCACACTCTTGCTGGGCTTGTCTTAATACTTGGCCCCTATGAGTGTATGCTTACGCCAAATGTCTCACCTCTGCTAGACTGTCTTACCACGATGTCCCAATAGGTGTATGCTTACTTAGCTTGGCCTTGGACTGTCTTACCACGATGTCCCTAGTGGCCCTAAACCCGGCCTCAGCCGGTGGAACTCTGCCGTCCAGCCCCCTTCAGCCCTTATTTATACAACTCAAAATTAAGCACACGACGCTCCAGTTGAGGGTCGTGCGGTGATTGTAGGCCCCTTCGGGCACTACTGGCGGGAGGGGGTTGACCCCTGAACATCTACCATCTCTCCTGCACATACCCTATCTCTCTTATACACTGTTTCCAGAATGCATATGTTACAAGATATGCTTACAATTACACTATGATATTACATAATGACATAAAACATTATTAAAAAAAACAGATACTAATTAAAACACAACATATTCCAAACGTATCTTCCAAGTGAATTTAAAAATTCATTAATTTCTCCACAATCACAAAAAAAACTGGCCGTCAACTAAAAAATGCAATAATTTCATAAATTTTTAAATATTTTTTTTTTCATTAGTAATATTTTTGGAAGTTTATTAAATAGCATAAGTCCTGCATAGTAGTATCCCTTCTCAAACTTTACAGTAGCATGTTGTACTATTGTCAGTTTATAAGCATTTCTTGTATTATGTGTGAGTTGATCTTCATTTCTACTATACCACTGAATATTTTGTTTGGTTAGTTTTAATATATTTATACGATATTCAGTAAAAAAAGGTTGGAATTTTATGTAGTTTAAATAATTGTCTACATGAGCTATATTTAGATACATTTCAGATTATTCTAATATACATTTTCTGTACTCTAAAAATCTTCATACTTTCATTTTAATTTCCCCAGAATTCTACACCGTATTTCATTACTGAATAAAAGTATGCAAAATAAACTATTTTCAATGTTTTTTCATCTACCAAATTTCGCAGCATTCTCAACATATAGCAAAAAGATGTTAGTTTTTTTTCTAGAATAGTTATATGATTGGACCACTTTAACTGATCATCAATATAAACGCCTACAAATTTAATATTACTAACTTAATTTATTGAAGTATTATTATATTTTGTTAGTACTGGAGGTAACTTAGTTCCAGCCGTTGTGAATTGCATGAAGTTTGTTTTTTCAATATTCAGAACTAATTTATTTTCTTCAAACCACTTTGTAATGGTATCCATCACATATTTACTTTCAGTCTGCAATGATTCCATATTTTTTCCATTAACAATTATGCTGGTATCATCAGCGAAAAGTGTGATTTTTCCAATATCCGTTACATTAAGCAAGTCATTGATATACAATAAGAAAAAAACAGGGCCCAAGATACTTCCATGTGGCACACCAGTATGGACTTTTTCCCAGTTTGATAATTTATTTCCAAATAAGCCTGTTAATTGTACACATTGGTACCGATTACTAAAATAAGAGTTGATAAGATTATATGCAATCCCTTTAATTCCATAAAATCCCATCTTTTCCATTAGGATCTTATGATTTACAAGGTCCAAAGCCTTAGATAGGTCACAAAAAATTCCATACACAAATTCACCCTTATCCAAGGCATTTAAGATATTTTTTATAATCTGTGAAATAGAGGTCATGGTAGATTTTGATCTCTGAAAGCCACTTTGTTCGTTACAAATAAGTTTATTTGATATTAAATAAACTTCTAATCTTAAATATATTACTCTTTCAAATATTTTTGAAAAACTGGCAATAAACTAATTGGTCTCTAGTTATCTATATTCCATTTATCGCCTTTTTTATATATAGGTATTATTTTTGCATACTTTAGTCTATCTGGAAAATATCCATATTTAAATGCTTGATTTATTAAAATAGTTAGGGGCAAACTAATATTTTTACTAGATTCTTTAACTATGTAATTTGAAATTCCATAAATATCTTGAGATTTTTTAGTTTTTAATTTCTTAATAACCTTTTCAATTTCCTTTACATTTGTTGGATATAAGATAAATTCTTTTCTTGTACTACTTTTTTTATTTATATAACAACTATGTCTATTTGAAATATTACTAGTAATATTTAATTTGTCAATTAATTTTTTACTAACATTTATAAAATGAGTACTAAACAGATTAGCTATTTCATCATAGGACACTATTATTTTATTATTTATATTCAGTTCTATATCAACATTGACTGATTCTTTTCCTTTTCCTAATTGTTTGTTTATGATTTTCCATACTTCTTTACTAGTTCAACATTCCTGAATTTATTTACTAAAGTAATTTTTTTCCCTAACTTTATTATATTTCTATAAATTCTTCTATAATCATTATAATAGTTAAGAAAATTTAAATTTTTATTTCTTTTACTTTCCCGATGCAGTTCTTTAATTTTATGACTGGATTGTATTATACCCTTCGTAATCCAATTTGTGCTACAATATTTTTTTTTGTTTATATTTAATTTTTTAAATTTTAGTTTTATAGAGAAATGCTTCTTCAAAATATCTTAAATATGTATTTTAAAAATTTTCAAAATTAGTATTTATATCATTATTATTAATTAATAGTGGCCAATTAATACATGAAAGCCTTTTATTAAATAAATCTATGCTTGTATCATTCATATGTCTGATACCTCTATATAATTTATTATGTATAGGTCTATTTTCTTCCCTAATAAAATTTCCATTAATTGAGCACAATGGTCAGATAAGCAAGGATCATAATTAAAAACCTTTACATTCATGTCAGATTTACATAATACATTATCTATTGCAGTTGCAGTTTTTGAGCTTTGTCTTGTATAAGCATCTACTTTATTCACTAGATTATAGGTATTAATTATATTAATTAATTCATGTTTATAACTATTATCACTTCTATAATCAGTGTTAAGATCTCCACATAAAATAAAATTTTTATTAAAACATTTTTTAAATGCAACATTTAATAGATTGTCTAATATCCTAAACATGTAACAAGATCTCCATTTCGAGGTCTATACACTGACAATTAGTTTATCGAGTTTAGTGCAAATTTCAATGGCTGAACATTCAAAAACACCTTGTTTACTAAATTCTTTATACAATTCCAATGCTTGTACCTTGGCAATCTGAAATAGATTACAATTTACCATGATACATCTTCCACCATATCCCATCCCTTTTTCTACAGAATGAGCTTACTAATTTATATTGAGCCAACCAAACTACTGAGCATTCCTCAATGGTTAACCAATCAATAAAGCATAATTTTTTTTTCAAGAGACTTTAAATGGACCTCAATTTCAGTTGCCTTGTTCCTTAATGATTGACCATTTAAGTGCATTATACTTAATTTTACAGGTTCCACTTTTGAGCTTAAATTATAAGCTGATGTTGTGCACTCACTTAAAGAGCTACAGATAGATTGGTTCAATATTATCCGACGTACAGTGTACTATATATTAATGCTTCCAATTATTGCTATTAAACATTTAAAACATACAGCACGTGCAAACAATCAAGGAGGTTATGGTTACAAAACAGTAGCGTGGCGGAAAGCGGATCCGAGAAGAAAGCAGAGTAGGCAACTTACGAAAATAAAATTTCTTTCTCGTTAGTGTCAGCAAATTTTAAAAATATAGATCTACAAAGGCTGTATTGTCACATAGTTAGTAGTGTAACACGTTATAAAGAAATGTTCTTTCAGGGAACATATTACAAGTTGTAAATAAGCTTCTTTTTTAAAGAAATTAATAACGAGAGGTTTTACGGAATGGTCCATATTTTTTATTGACATGGAAAATTCCGTTTTTCTTATTTACGGACACGGTTTCCATAAATTAACGGCACATTTCAGTAAAATTTTCTGTAAATTTACGGAAATTTTTAACAGTGTGACGTCACTGTCGTGTTTTGTTCCTGGAGTCTGGAATGCTATCCTACTTTGCCAACTGTGGATAACATTGTTTGCAATGTGAAACGAGTTTCCCCACAGAGAAACAGATTTGTAATAATCGGTTTCCAAACGAATCGCCAAAATACTGTGATTGGAGACAGGTCGCTTTTCGACTTCTGTAACATCAAAAACATTTAGCTGTATCTGAACAGTGAATGTTATCAGTATTTCAATTTCAATGTTAATTTTACCAAATGTGTATATTTGATCGTTTACAAAATGTACAGAGCGTTTCAAGCATCGTTATACAGGCGAGACCTATCGCCTATCTTATCGCCTATTGAATTCATGACAAAATATTCTTTATTCATATTTGACGTGTCGAAACAAAATGACACAATCACCTCGAACATTATCGATTCTCGAATAGAAATTACCTCTGACATGATTTTTCCCACCGTAGACGCAAGCCTTTGCTCTTATATCACACGATCGGCTTGTATCATACACCCCTCGAGATAAGCTTGTGAAAGTATTGATGTAGGTTAGTTATGCTCAAGTGACTGAGAAGATAACGTTTTCTGTAATGTGCAGGTATTCTATGGACATTCAGGGTTCATTGTGAAACAAGTAAGTGTAGTACAACTGAATGGTGAGACGAAAAGTTAAATACTAAAGGAACAATTTCCCTGGTGAACTTTGGATAATAAATGTAAACACACGAATGCATGGCTCATAGATAGTTACCATTTTATTGCATGGAATGAAGGAAGTATCACTTACACAGGGTTACTGCTTCTTCTCAAACAATGCATAGGTAGTTATACTGTTTACATCGTGGGATTAGACCAGGAAAGAATTATGCGTATGTTGTGTGCAAACACCGTAATTGATTTACAGTCTGCGTATGACTATCTGTCATTTACATTATGTAAAAAATACAGGTATTATTACATGTTCACAATTGCATAGCAGAACGCCGAGAATTTACGCTAGTGGTTCATGGACTGTTGTATTTAATATGTTGTCATAACAAATTTCAAGTCAGTATCCGCAAGTATGCCGGTGTTGTTTGATCTGTCTTAAACTAATGAGACAGTGCAGGTTGTGAATAGGCGCATATGTTTGAAGCCTTACTGCTAACCATTGCAGACTTCTACTTTCACAATCCCGCAACACCAGAGGCAGCGGCTAAGTAATGCGGCCAGGGGTTGTTTTAAAAACAATTACGCCAAGCGTCGGGACTATTGCCGCAACTGATTGTAGGCCAAGAATCTGATGATTCGCGAAGTTAATTGGGCCTCAACTCCCTTGCAAAACCTTCTTTAGCCAGCAGGGATGGCTCCACCCCGGGCCTAGTAAAGGAACAATCAGGGGAGAGGATTCTGACGACCTGGTGGGGGCGTGAAGAATGGTAAGGAGCAACAAGCTTGAGGTTGAGGAAGACGAGCTCCGACTGAGAGGACGACCAGACTTCTCGTCCGGTGGTCGAACATGGACACGGCTCGCGGCTGACATCGAGACCCTTCTACTACCGTCGATCGGCAGCTGCGTGGTGAGTTCTATTGGTTTGGGCTGAGAGCGATCCTTAACCTAGCTCCTATCTACTCTAGCTCTACTTCCTTCCCTTCTTGTCTTGTAACTATTATAATCTAGTTCTTTACTAAATAAATCTCTGTTACTTACGTCTTATTTTATTTCTACTCTCTTCCCTTCCTGGTATATTTTCCTCCCTAGCCACCGAGCCTTCTGCGAGGTGAGCGAAGAGGAAAATATAACAAGACGCACATATGTAACGACAGCGAGCATTGGACGTGTTACTTTGGTACTTATTTAGGTATATGCTATAGAGAAGTGCGTGGAGTAACAGCTCGCCAACTGTCCCATCAACCATTTACATCCGGAAATAAAGTTACCGTGAACTTTTGACAACTTGCACAGCTCAGTTTTAACGAAGTGTTGCATGAACAACACTTTGATCACCAAATTGATTACAAATTAATTCGGCCAAAATTGCGTGATAGCTGATATGAAGTGTATGACGATGATATACACAGAAAATGTCATACAGAGAACTCATGAATGGAGTTGTGAAGTTGGAAACGCGAAATATGAAGGGTGACTGAGTTGAGTTCAAGTGTGTCTGCTTTTATTGAATGCATGTATGTAAGAAAGTACTTCTCCCTACATATTTATGACGCACACTACGATTACTCGCTATGTGTGTATTGTATAACCTAATGTCAGTTGCTAACAAGACGTTGAGTGGTACACTTCGAGCAGCATACTGCGACGTTGACGGCTGCTGATAGTGTCTCACTGCCAACCTATGTCTGTGTTTCTGCGGCGCCTGTCGCCATGAATTTTCATCCGGCGAACCCGTACGTGAATGTCCAACTCAGTAGGAGCAGAGTTGAAGACTAGTATTTGTCGTCGAGTATTTTATGTCACTTTACGGAATCGTGTGATGGGCTATTCCGTATTAAAGTTACCGCCTTTCGTCTAAGGGATGATCGCGGACACGATATTGTCGCTTGTTGTGATGTAAATAAATGTCTTGTTAACTACATGTTAGACTCAACTCCCATTCCGTGTAGTGTGTATGCAGTATACGAGCATTTCTAGGACTTGAACCCGGAGCAAGCTAACAGCTTCGTGCTTCATAGTCCAGAATGTGTGACGCCTCGGTACGCCGCATCGCACCGCGTCACATCGCCATGTGTCACGTCATCGCGCGCCTGGACACCGCGCGTGTCACGAAGATACGGAAAGTAAAGAACGAATGTGATATTGAAACTATTCATAACTGTGTGCGTAAAATACCTGGTAATGTACTGCAGAATTTAAGACAATAAATGTTTAAAGGAAATATTTATATTCGGTTTATTTCCGAGACTCTATTAGATCAGTGGCAGGGTTCTGACCGCCATCTATAAACGCAGTTCTGAATGCATGTTTAGTTGTGGGAGGTTCGTGGCACACGTAGTCGTGAATATAAACGAGAATTTAGGAAAGATAATACCTGTGCTCATAAACAACTGATGCTGGGAAGAGGCCACCTTTCAAGTGCAGGCCGACACCCCGAACCCCGCTCATAGACACACACTACCTTGCTTTGATCTATTTCTGAGACTTGCCAGCATTCTATAAAACACAGTTTTGCATGTATCTCGCATCATTGTGAGACTGTGTGTCGTCTTGTGAAGAACGCAACTAGCATCTCGCTGTCTTGCTGTGAATACACATATGATTTATTGTATGTGTGAATAAACATGTGTGTATATAGGTATTACGTGTATGGGTATTGAATGTATAAGGTAGGTATTGTATTGTTGCATGCTGTGTTTCTGAGGGTGGGCTGGATGGGGCCTGTATCGAAACACCTTGAGGGCTGGCCCATGACTCAAAGCCCGAGTGTCTCATAGTGGGAATCCCGCCGAAAGTACACCATAGATACCTTTCCCAACTTCGTTTTTGCCCTGCGAAGCGGCCTACGTGACTCTAAACTCGTCCGAAACATGATGAAATATCTAATTTTAGACCCCTGTAATGCGTTAATTCCCCTACTGTTTTGCCTGGTATATAAGGGTTGAATCGACAAATTGGGGAGAGTTCGCTATTAGCACAGAGGAAGGTGCTATGCCTGTGGAGAGAGACTGGTGAAGACATCTTGGTGACGTCAGAGTCTACTGTGAGGCGGCAGGCGGCTACCTTCGGAGCAGTGTTGGGCGAATCAAGAGGACTGCTGCGGCGGGCTGACAGGCGAAGAGGAGGTGCGCGACGGGAGTCGAACCGAAGACCTCAAGAGTGAAGACAGCGGTGTACTCGGGGTGCTGCGCAGCACATTGTGAGCCATCACCACTTCGGACTAATAAGGTTGTACATTGTCCCTATTTGAAAGCCTGTTGATTGGATATATGACTGAATTTTACTGTGATTTGTTCTGTTTAATTTATTGATGGTAGACATTTGTTGTACTTTAATTGTCAAAGTTAATTAATGTGTCTGTGACACAGTAGTAATTGTGTGCATAACTAATTGTGTTGTGAGAGTCATAGTTGATTACTGTTTTGTGTATTTCGTAGCTTTGTGAGCTATTAAATCCAGTACTTAATTTAACTCTTTTATTTCTAATTATAAGACCTCTATCCCAGAAGAACTCATGGGAATTGCCCACATATAAAGTTTATGTCTCAAACATGTAACACTGGTGTCAGAAGTGGGACAGAGGCGTAAATTAAATTCAATAACTAATCTTGCAAACTTAATCATTGCACACAATTGCTATTTAATTAAATTGAACCACTTCATATATTTTTAGTTTAATTTTCAATTGTAAATGTGAATGATTATAGGAAGAATGTCAGTTGAAATAGAAGAACTAAAAGCCCTCATTGAGGGATTGAGTGGCCAATTAAGTGGCCAAATCAAATCTGTCTGAGATAGTGTAAATGCAAATGTTGATAGTGTAAATGAAAATGTTGATAAGAAAATTGATAGTGTAAATGAAAATATAAATAAGCAGGTAGATAGTGTCAAAGAAATGGTGTACTAGGATATAGAGGCTGTGAACGAGAAGGTAGGCAGTGTAAAGGAAGAGATAAACAATGTGAACCAGAAGGTGGAACATGTGAAAAATAGCATGCAGCAACAAATGGACGAGCTGAGGAAGGAGTATCAAGAACTTCTCCGTGGTAAAGGTGGCCATCTTGTTACCGGAGAAGACAAGGTCATTGCTGAATCAATACCTGAAGGCGGCGAAGAGAAGACCACGAAGTTTGAACCAGGCTATAGTGTGGTTCACAACCAGGCAGAAAATGGGCTGCAATATGTTGGTGTTAGTGCGCCTGCATAAAACATTGGAAAAGGGATTTCTGTCAAGCCTGCTCCTTACGATGGCCAGACTCCATGGCGAGAGTACCAAAACCAGTTCGAGATTGTGGCGGCCATAAATGGTTGGTCTGACCAGCAATGTGCCTACTATCTTGCAGCTGTGCTGAGGGGACCTGCCCTCAGTATACTCCAGTCGCTTCCAGAACAACAACGTCTGGAATACTCGACATTAGTTACTGCCCTGGAGCTGCGCTTCGGAGACAAGTACTTGCGACATGCCCACCATGCCCAACTAAGGAGACGCACCCAGAGATCAGGGGAGCCACTGCAAGAGTTTTGGCAGGACATTGTGCGACTCGCCCATTTGTCGCTCGAGGGATGTCCAGAACAGGCACGAGACATCATAGCTGTCGGCTTCTTCGTCGATGCCATCGCCGATGTAGAGGTGTGCCAAGCAGTTCGCCTGGCAGCTCCAACAACTATGCAGGATGCCCTGGCCAGAGCACTGGAAATCGAATCTGCAAGAGGGCCATCAACTCGGCGTGCTGTGCGGGCAGTCGCACTGTCGGGCGACGAGAGAGACAACAGCCTACAGAACATCCTGAAGAGAATGGTAACCACAATGAATGCAATTAAGAACAATTTCACTCCGATTACACCCCGCCCTCGACAACAGGGGCGACCAAGCTGTTTGGAATGTGGAGAACCCGGACACCTTAGAGCCCAGTGTCCACGATGGCTACAGAAATACCGAAACCAAGAGCAGGATGAAGCTGCCCGATCTGGCCAGCCGTCGGGAAACATGTAAGCACCGGTCTTAAGGGGCGAAGGTCGGTGACTGAGGGAGATAAGGCCCCAGTATTTCTTCAAGTACACTCAGTGAAACAAGGTTTTAATGCAATCCTAGTGGACGGCAGTCTGGATAATGTTTCTTGCCATATGGTTGTAGACACTGGAGCAACCATTACTGTTGTCAGACCGGACATCTTGGGGCCTTATCCCCAGCAGTCACGGGGCCATAATTACAGGCACAGCTTTATGACGACAGTGACAGGCGAGACCACACCAGTGAAGGGAAAGAAAAAAGTACAGTTGAAGTTTGGTGACCTCTGCATGGAGCACGAAGTTTACATAGCCAACATAGAAGATGAATGTTTATTGGGCCTGGAAGTGTTGCGCAAGTTAGAGTGCTGTATAGATACTCGGTCGGGAGTAGTAAGGACTGGTAACCGAGAACTGGTAATGATACGACGAAGCGAACTATCCGTGCCAACCAGCTGCCAAGTGGTCTGTTGTGAGACAACTGTTTTGCCAGCATCCAGTGAGATTGTCATCCCCGCACGGTGTCGAGGCAATTTTGTGCGGAGTATAGCTCTGGTAGAGCATATGAGAAGAGGAAGCAGCTTACCTGATGAGGTGGTGTTAGCAAAAACATTGGTTTCGCCGAGTTCTGGAAATTTACCTGTTCGAAAGGTCAACTTGTCGAACACGGCAATCCAGCTTGAGGAGGGGGCCATAATAGGTATGTGCAAACAAGTCTCCCAAATAACTACAACCGACAAGGAAGCCATCAAGTCAGGCGACCTTAATGGGACTATGCCAGAACCACTCAAGGAACTACTGACTAGAACTGGTGAAAATCTGAACTGGAGACAAGAAAAGGCTGTGGCAGAACTGCTGAAGAAAAACAAGAAAACCTTTTCATGTGGACCACTCGACCTTGGTAGAACATCCGCTGCACAACATCACATTGATACAGGAGAAGCTAGGCCAATTAAGCAACCTCCAAGACGACTGCCTCTGACTACACAAGAGACTGTGGATGGCATCTTGAAAGAAATGAAGGACTTGGATGTGATCGAGCTGTCGGTCAGCCCTTGGTCATCACCTGTTGTGCTAGTTAAGAAGAAAGATGGGTCCACAAGATTTTGCATGGATTACTGCCAGCTGAATGATGTGATCAAAAAGGACTGCTACCCCCTCCCCCGGATTGATGACATACTGTACAGCTTGACAGGGTCACAATGGTTCTCTGCACTTGACATGAAAAGTGGCTACTGGCAATGTGAGGTGGCACAAGAGGACAGGGAGAAGACAGCCTTCTCTGTGCAAGGGAAACGAACTTGGCAGTTTAAAGTCATACCGTTGGGGCTATGCAATGCCCCTGCTACCTTCGAACGACTAATGGAAAAGATCCTACCTCTAGATATTTGCCCAGTTTACTTAGATGATATCGTGGTCACAGGTAAAACATTTGAAAAACACCTTACCAGATTAGATTCCGTGTTCCAGAAAGTGGCTGCAGCAAATCTGATGCTGGTTCCCAAGAAGTGCCACCTGTTCCAAAAGAAAGTTTGTTTCCTAGGGCATGTAGTATCCACTGATGGAATCCAGACTGACCCAGAAAAAAAAACAGGGCAATAAAAGACTGGCCACAACCAACAGACAGGACACAGGTGAGAAGCTTTCTTGGACTCTGCGCTTATTATCGGCGATTTGTACATGGATTTGCTACGATTGCTAAACCACTACATGAGCTCACTGAAGCCAAAAGAAAATTTCTGTGGACCCCTGAATGTGAAGCATCTTTCAGAAAATTAAAAGAAGTTTTAATGTCCCCTCCAGTTTTGGGCTTCCCCGATAATGAAGGCGAGTTTATATTGGACACAGATGCGAGTGATGTAGGCATCGGTGCTGTGCTATCACAGGTTCAAGATGGAGTAGAGAAGCCTCTAGAATATTTCAGCAAAGTGCTGCAGAAACCAGAGAGAAACTATTGTCACTCGCAGGGAGCTATTGGCAATGGTGAAGTCCATATCACATTTCCACTATTACTTATATGGCAGACACTTTACTTTGCGAACAGATCATGCTGCTCTACACTGGCTACTGAACTTCAAGAATCCCGAAGGACAAATAACTCGATGGATACAACACCTTCAAGAATACAACTTTGATATACAACATCGTGCTGGTCGCTCCCAAATAATGCAGATGCATTATCTCGCAGACCTTGTGACCCCAACTGTCGCCATTGTGAATGCCAAGAGGAGAAAAGTGGAGGGGTGCGCTATGTTAGAACAACAAGGCTTCAGGCATCAACAGCCGATAGGAAGTTCTCCTGGACTGATGACAAAATAAGAGAAGAACAACAAAGTGACCCAGACTTGTGCCCAATTCTGGATTGGAAAGAGCAGGACCACCGACCAGAATGGCAGGAGCTATCTGAAAAGAGTGCTACACCTAAGGCATATTGGGCACAGTGGAATTCACTTGTTCTGAAGAATGGTGTCCTCTACCAGAATTGGGAGAACGCGGATGGCAGACATGAACACCTACAGTTGGTCGTCCCAGAGAACAAGGTCCCAGAGGTACTGAAGGAGCTCCATAATTCTGTGTCAGGTGGTCATTTCGGCATTAATAAGACACTCAACAAGGTTCGAGAGAGATTTTACTGGCTTCATTGCCGTGAAGATGTCGGCAGATGGTGCCGAATGTGTGACGACTGTGCCGCAAAGAAAAGTCCGAGGGTCAAATGCCGAGGTCGTCTCCAGAAGTACAATGTTGGTGCACCATTTGATAGAATGGCGGTTGACATCTTGGGTCCCTTGCCAATACCCGAGAGAAACAATCGGTACTTGCTGGTGGTGCAGGACTACTTCACCAAATGGCCAGAGGTTCTTCCCATACCGAATCAAGAAGCCAGCACGGTGGCTGATGCACTGGTCGAACATGTGTTCTCAAGGTTCGGGGTGCCATTGGAACATCACTCGGACCAAGGACGGAATTTCGAAGCGGCCCTTTTCCAAGAAGTGATGAAGATAATGGGTATAAAGAAGACCCGAACCACTCCGCTACATCCACAATCTGATGGAATGGTCGAATGCCTAAATCGCACCCTTGAGCAGTACCTATCCATCTTTGTGTCTGATAATCAAAAAGTTTGGGACTCCAAAGTACCGCTGTTTATGCTAGCATACCGCTCTGCCATTCATGAAGCAACTAAGGTGACACCGTCAAGAATGCTGTTTAGAAGAGAGCTCCGTCTCCCGAGCGACCTGATGTTCGGACGACCGGCGGAGGAAGACCAGATTGCATCTCCAGTGTATGCCAGCGAGTTACGTCGCAAGTTGGTTCACACTCACAACTTTGCCCGGCGACACCTTAGGATCAACACCGACAGGATGAAGACTCGCTACGATAGGAATGCACCAGATGAAACATTTCAAGA
>PNEQ01058499.1:0-21482 GCA_003012365.1 Medauroidea extradentata | reverse complement strand
TAACCCTCAGAGAAAGAAGGGGTATTGTCCCAAGCTGCAGAAGAATTGGGAAGGCCCTTATGAAATAATGAAGAAGATCAATGATGTTGTGTTTCGGATTGTTCGTCGAGGCTCTCGGGCGAGAGGACCTAAAGTTGTACACATCGACAGATTAGCTCTCTACGATGGACCTGAGGCTTTTGTGTCTGTTCGGGACGAACAGACTTAAGGAGGGGGCAGTGTTGCGTGCTGTGTTTCTGAGGGCGGGCTGTATGGGGCCTGTATCGAAACACCTTGAGGGCTGGCCCATGACTCAAAGCCCGAGTGTCTCATAGTGGGAATCCCGCCGAAACTACGTCATAGATACCTTTCCCAACTTCGTTTTTGCCCTGCGAAGCGGCCTACGTGACTCTAAACTCGTCCGAAACATGATGAAATATCTAATTTTAGACCCCTGTAATGCGGTAATTCCCCTACTGTTTTGCCTGGTATATAAGAGCTGAATCGACAAATTGGGGAGAGTTCGCTATTGGTAGTGCTAGAGGAAGGTGCTACGCATGTTTGAGAGAGACTGGTGAAGACATCTTGGTGACGTCAGAGTCTACTGTGAGGCGGCAGGCGGCTACCTTCGGAGCAGTGTTGGGCGAATCAAGAGGACTGCTGCGGCGGGCTGACAGGCGAAGAGGAGGTGCGCGACGGGAGTCGAACCGAAGACCTCAAGAGTGAAGACAGCGGTGCACTCGGGGTGCTGCGCAGCACATTGTGAGCCATCACCACTTCGGACTGATAAGGTTGTACATTGTCCCTATTTGAAAG
Source organism: Medauroidea extradentata (assembly GCA_003012365.1). Classification (NCBI taxonomy): domain Eukaryota; kingdom Metazoa; phylum Arthropoda; class Insecta; order Phasmatodea; family Phasmatidae; genus Medauroidea; species Medauroidea extradentata. Next base: position 20,687 of record PNEQ01058499.1, on the reverse strand, counting down.
CCTGTTGATTGGATATATGACTGAATTTTATTGGGATTTGTTCTGTTTAGTTAATTGATGGTAGACATTTTTGTACTTTAATTGTCAAAGTTAATTAACGTGTCTGTGACACAGTAGTAATTGTGTGCATAACCAATTGTGTTGTAAGAGCCATAGTTGATTACTGTTTTGTGTATTTCGTAGCTTTGTGAGCTATTAAATCCAGTACTTAATTTAACGCTTTTATTTCTAATTATAAGATCTCTATCCCAAAAGAACTCATGGGAATTGCCCACATATAAAGTTTATGTCTCAAACATGTAACAGTATGTATGAATAGTAGTTGAATGTATGCAGATGTCTGGTGTGTGTGAACATGTGTTTTGGTGTTAGTAGGTATTGTATATATATGGCTAATTGGATGTATGCAGATGGTGCCTTGTGTGTGTATGTGTGCATGTTGATGTATGTAAGCATTGTGAGTGTACGTGCATGTGTGTTTGATGGTGTATGTAGATGTTGCATGTGGTGTATGTATATACTGTGTGTACATGTATGTTGGTGTATATAAGTATAAGTAAGTAAATGTATGTATGTAGGTGTTGTGTGTGTGTGCATGTGTGTGTTGGTGTACGGGGACTTAAATGCTAATAGATGTGTTCTGGTTTGTGAGCTTAAACCTTCGTAGTTCAGTCGCTAGAACAGTTGAGTGAAACTCTATGGGTCTGTGTTTCGAACCCTGGACCTTTAGAGTTTCACTCTTAAACTTTAGCAACTGAGCTGTTAGGGCAACCAATAATTGTGTTGTACATGTTATTACTTAATGTTGTTCTATTCAGATCTTGCTGAAGAAGGCAGTGCTGTGTATTTTTTTTTCTATTTCATTGCGACTTTAGCTTTGCATGGTAACGTGATATTGTCTTCTCCTACCAAGCGCGTCTATGAAGAATGTCGCCGAGGCCGGTACATCACGTGATGTGTCGGATTGGCCAACCACTGCCTGTGGGCGCTTAACGCCAGCACCGCTTACGTACGCGTTACTGGATACCGCATTTGATAATATATTGTCGATGCGCAGATCAGTAATGATCGGGTTGTGACTGACGTGGACTTGGAAACTTTTCTTAGCAGGTGTAGAGAGCCATTCCTGGTTTTAGTCTCGCGGCAACACCGTTCCCTTAAAGTGTATGTGTCTCTGAGTGGTACATTTATTAAAGTCGTGTTAGCGGAGGAAACTGCCACATGACGTTTCATTTCTCTTCAAATTCACACGCGCTTTTTGAGTCCTTAGATGCAGGCGAAATATTTGATGAGTTTATTCCTGCGCTTACAAATAGTGTCACGGAGTTTACTGGGCGCAGTACTGGGTAGTCTTTAAATCTCCCTCTACAACTGGACGCGCATATGTCTCAGTATTGGCCGTTCATGGTAGGTGCTGTACACACTAAAGTTCCTGCATTTATTGGCAACAGGAAAGCTTGTGTCAATGTAGACTGCCCTACCGACGACTGCTTTTGCTACAGAGTGATCGCGGATTTATATCCCGCACAACGTGATGCTAACAGACACAACTCTTACCCCGATCCTAGCACAGTATTTACGACAGCTGGTATTACTTTCCCTACGACGCTACATCAGGTGTCGCGTTTCAAGGATATTAAAAATATTTGTGTTAATGTGTATGCTTTTGTTGACAAAGACACAGATATTATTAACAAAATTGCAACTAAGCGACGGGCACTCGCATAGTCCCTCTTCACATATCTCCTGTACGAAGAAATTGCCACGTGAATGTGTTGGCACTTCGTGCCAGTGGATGTATTGCTCATTTACATTTTGTACCTATAAAAATTCTAGCTCGTTGCGTACTCAGTCAGTTGCCTAAAAATCACAATAAGGTATGGATTTGCTAGGCTGTCTTCAATTTTTTTCAAGCGAAGACAGGCTCACAGCACACACTGAACAGTGTAAACACCACTCTGCTGTACGAGCCACATTTCCTAGCCAGGAAGATAAGCGGCTTGAATTCACAAACTTTTCCAAGCATCAGAGAATGGTCTTTGTAGCATATAGCGACACTGAAACTTTTTTAAGGCCATGTCTACGTGTATGCCACAAGATGGCGGTTCTAGCACTACAGTGATGAGTAAACATGTACCGTATGTTGTGTACCATACTTTTGTGGGTGAGGATTGTATGGAGCGTCTTGTTTACAAGGTAGATGTTGGTACGAAATCGCTGACTGCGGCCGATAGGGTCCGGCTCGCGAGTCAGACTAAATGTAATATTTGCAAGAAGGACTTGCATTATGGTTGAATTAACTTGTACCTAGCCATGACCAGCCAACTATGACCACCTGACTGGTGAACTTAGGAGTTACATGCACAACAAGTGCAATGTACAGTTCTGTCTTGCAAAGATTCAGCTCATAGCTGTTTTTCACAAGATGCAAAATTATGACGGCCATTTTCTCGTGCACCCGCTGGACGCTCATTTTCTCTCACAGGCAGATGGTACTGTAGTTATGGAAAACACGGGCGATATTAAAGTCATTGGGAACACGATGGAAAGTCACAAGTGTGTCACAAAACATATTCGCTATGGGAACACTGCGTAAGTAGGCACGCGTCCTATTAAGAGGCTGTGTCAGTGTTTCAGGCGCATGTAGGCAACCCGCATCATCTCCATGTAAATCAGGGATAATTTTACGTTCACTATAGCAATTAGAGTATTATACATATCAACATTATCTTAGCACTTTATCAAAGACTCAGCCGTTCTTAATATAGCTGCATCCTGCAAAATTAAGCATAACGGTTACATTAGCAATGTGATACTAAAACAATTTGTAGCATCCATTCTTTGTACTTGACTTCGACAAACGCAGCAAAAATGATAACGACTCTGTCTCTTATAAAAAGTGAAGATAATGTAAATATGTGTAATACTCGTATTGCTATAGAGCACGTAAAATTAGCCTTGATATATATGGTTTTAATGCGGGTTGCATACATGCGCCTGAAACACCTGACACTGCCTCTTAAGTGGAATGTATGTTCTCTGACTCAACCACTATGTCTACGACTGTGTAGTGATATGCACTGCGACCAGTGTGCATGCATGAAAGCTACTTCTGTAATACGTGTGTGTGTGCACGCGTGCGTGTGTGTTACTCACACAACTGCGTGAGCGTCAAAGTGTTCAGCTGCAAGTAAACACCTAATGGAGCACTGAATTGTACTGGACTGTGGGAAAATATGGCTGCGAGTGTTTATGTTTTTAAGGATGGTGGTGTTTTGGGATAATAAATATTTTTATAGTGAAATGTGTGCGAGTTCGTATTTCATGGTTTCCTGTCATTTAAAACATTAATTCAACATCTATTACTGTGAAATATAATTAACTTGGTATAATGATAGAGAACATCTATTCACCTCGGGAGACAGGAGTCAAACGACGTGGACAGTGTTTTTTACTAGTGATTTGGCCAGCCATCCTCAGTCGATCTCCGGCAACCTTGAGGTGAGGATGCATTGCTACAGTTAAGCCAACAAGGGAGGATCAGTATTCTGTGTCAGCATTGTGGTTAGGCAGGATAGGGAGGGGGTAAGGCCCTACTCTAGTAGCATCAAGAGTAGACTAGAGAGGAGTATGACATAAGGCAAAGAGAGGGGGTAGTACAAGGATAGGCTGGAAAAGGGGAGTGCAGAAAGAGGGGTAATACTTGTGCAGCATTAAGGATAGACTAGAGGGGAATGGCTGAGGGAGGAGGTGCTGTGTTAGCAATAAGGATATGCTATAGAGGTGATGCGACAGTGGGAGGGAGGGACTAGTCCAGGGGGTATGCTATAAGGCAGGGCTGATGTAGGCTAGTACAAGCATAGGATACAAAGAGGGGGTAGAAATCCGATCACAACACTTCTCATGGCGTTTAGGCACCACTTGTACCAAAAGAGTCCCACTTCTACTGTCTTCTCCTTTTTCCCCTACCTTCCCCTCCCCTCCTTGGCGGGGTCTAAACCTTCAGCCAATCACAGCCCTCGAAACTAAACACAAAAACTAGAGAATGTTTATTACAAAAATTTACAAAAATAAGACTACTGGATGTGTACTAACACTCCAAAGAGAAACAAAGCTATGTATCCGGGGCATTCATTAACTAACCAAAACGAATTCAAAACTATAAATTACAATTATTTAACAAACAAATTACAAATTAGTTAAAGAAAAAATCAAGAGAATTACAGAACAAACATATTAAATCCAATTTCTATACTTCGTATCTTGTTAAAGCAACGTTGGTGTAGCCCATGGGCATTGCAAAAGAAAAAATGTTGAATTTTTTTTTTCATTTGAAGGTTTACTTACTTCGATGTTTTACATTGATGACTAGTGCGTTTTGCAGAGTGGTGGTTTTGTAAATTTATCAGAGCTCAGGAATGTTACGGTCAGATTGGATTGTATGCGGTGTTCGTAATGTCAAGACGACTAATTGCAGCAATACAAACTTAGTGACGGCTGCATATCTTAACACAATTTCACAAAAATGTGACTAATTCACATTATACAACGCATAGAGTTTCCACATTTACATCTGTTTAACAATAAATCCGTCATACTCGGCTTAATGAAAACCAATAACAAATTTTTACATCAATAAATGCTTAATGCCACAAATCTTACGCACAGAAGAAAATAACTGTTAGATTACTTTGCATACATCAAGCACGATGGAAACTCAATGCGTTGTGTAACGTGAATTAGTCACCTTTATGTGAAATTATGGTAAGATATGCAGCCGTTTCTAAGTTCTTAAGTGTTTTATTGTTCTGTTAATGTGAAAATTTGTGAGCTACCGTGAATTGTATATTTTTATTATTGATGTGTATTTGCAGTCTACTGTAATAAAAGGGGAAATTTTGGTGCTCAATTTTATATTCGAGAAATATTGCGTTGCATTTATGAAAGAATGTATGTACTTAATGTAATTGTGGCCTAGGTGGTGTTCTGTCTTAATAATGAAAGGGTGTCAATGTTATGCTGTCAAATTATGTGTGAAATATCATGCACCCTTAAAGCAGGTTTAAAGGATCTTTTTTATAAACGCGGTGTTAACATTATGCTACTACATGTGATCCTTCGTATAGTTTAACGACCATATTTGATGCTTCAAATTATGAAGCTTATAAAATTGTAGTGTGGTGACCAACTATAAGAGTACGATTATCTAATTGCTGTACGTAATAAATTAGATCATTAAATACACATTTCTATTTTTGGTATGATATTTTTTGTAAAAGTTTCAGCGCCATTTCATGCAACAAGTCTATGTGCAAACTTTTCAAATATTTGGAAATTGTGTGAGATTTTAAAGGGTGAAATTTCTTTGAGACTGGAAGCCTCAAGCTTTGTAATATTTATTTTATTTTATTGTAGCATATTATTATCCTTTTCGTGCGTATTTATTTGCCATACATATGTTCAAGTTCAAAATAGGATATAATACAACTGATATGGTTCTTATGTTGTATTGCCATTTCCTTTATCATTCATAATTTGTATTCTGAACCTTTCAGTTTAGGATATTTTGTAAATTGTACCGAATCGGCAACAGGTCAGCGATTTCGAAAGCTTGAATTGGCGCACTTTTTCCTCCTAAATTTTAATATAAAAGATAGGATGATTCAAGGAACTTATACTGACTTAACACTAAAATAAAATTATATAACTAATATTTTGCTTGACAAAATGTGTGATGGCTTTGAACTGGTATTCCTAAATCGCAGTTACAAAAATTTTACTATTACTTTACTGCCAGATACTCTTGCACTCAATATAAAATATGTTTTATTTGAATTTATTTTTTAAAGTGAATTCTAAAGTACCTACTATGTTACATTTGCAAAGCAAAATACATAGTTGTGTTTTTTTACATTACGTTTTAGAAATGTTATAACAGTAATTTATTAATATTATCTAATATTTCGTTGTTTGTTCTTTCCTCACGTTTGTTGAGAGCTTTTTGTTTTGTAAATATTTTTTTTTTTGCGTGAGTTTACTGATGTATATAGCAAAATAAGTTTACAGTAACATAAAATAAATTATTGTTGCTTCCGATGTTCTTAGAGTAATTGTAACAAATTACGTACTGTTTTATATGCTTTGTCTACTGCGTGTATTGTCGATACAAATGTTTGAAACTTATTGTTACATGATGTATCGCATGGTTTGTGTTGTGTATTAAATTGTTTCCGTGCATAGGTCAACCGTGATGTGTAAGTGTTTGTACGAAAGTGAAGGACTGCTGGTGTTACCTGGGAACTGTAGAATTAATACACGGAGTGAGGAAACCTGGTATTTGCGGTTAGAGGCTAACAGGATGTTGTGGTAGGTAATGGCTGCTGTTGGCTCATGTAAATGTTGGCAGCGCTGCATTATTTCCGCCGACTGTTGTCGGATGACTTTAGGTCAATGTTCTGTTGGCGTCACTCTGGCATTGGGCCCAAGTTGTACTTTACGGTGACCTGCAACGTAAAATTCTTGTCTTAGTTCATGAATTAAAATTTTCTAAAATGTTTTGAAAGAAAAATTTTAAAAAAATCTGTTGTTTCTTATTATATCACAAAATTTCAAATCTTGTATCCGAAATTGGTCTGCTACAAGCGAATTTATAACTTTCATGGTAAAGGTAGAGTGATATATTTGTATGTGTCGTTTATTATTGTTATTATTGTTAATTTGACGTATATATTACTACTTCATATACTATATTATCATACTGTGTGCGCAACTGTGTATTAAAATAGAATTATTTAGATTAATATGGTTTATATTGTATAACAAGTATGTTGTGATATCTAAAGAATAAGTTATTTAACTGGTTTCAGCATTATCTCATATCTGAAACGCTGAATAAATAATTAGTAAGAGGAAATTACATAGTCAAGAGAAATTACGGAACGAACACTAGAAACTATCGGCTCTCAAGTTCACCACACTGAATCGGAGACTAGTCGTACTAAGGCACAACTGCCCAAAGGCCATGTCGCATCCATGGACCCACTCATGAAAGTCCAGAATCGCTCCTACTGCCTACTCAGGCCAGTAGAGCAAAATGGCGGTCCCTCTATGCGGTATAATCTGCAGAGACCAAAATTTGCTCGCCTCACACGCAAATCGAAGAAAATTAAGAAAAAGGGAAGGGATCCCTTAATGGTGAGAACTCGTTCTACTGCAAAGCCTCCTACTTTACACTTACTTCACACGTCATATCCAAATGTCCCTGCTGATGTAACATACGTCTAATGTCTGCTACTTCAAGATTGGCTAAGTGTTGGGCAATTCCACAAATAAAATAAAATTGCCAACCAATACTTTAAGTCCCATAGAGGAATAGTAATAAAAATTTACAAGCCAGTTGAGTTGATTGCACTGTGTGCATGTGTATAGGTGTTTATTACAGTCCGGTCAACATAAATCTTAGCACTTCATCGTTTTTGTGTCTCGCACACAAACCCAACCTTTTGTTAATGGGTAGCCAAATACCCTCCTTGCGAATAGCATCCGTTAACGAAACTAAGAGGTTCATATAATTTAAAGCAACCTGTCAGTATTTGACTGCAGAAGTGAGCAGTAGCCTATCAAATATTCAGTAGGCACAATGGTGAAGTTACTGCGTAATTACAGCCATCAGAAACACACTTTGAAGCTTATATTTTTGTTGTATGGATTACTTCATATGAATTACACTTGAAAAGTGCCTTTTAATTTGTAGAAAATAATTTCTGTGAAAGTATAAGCGTAAATGAAAGAAAGTTGTGTATCTATTTAGGTACTACTGAAGTAAAGCTATTCTTGTTTTAAAAAATCGATTATATAAACTATAAGAAATGTTGTTTGTCGGATTTCGTCGCCATAATGGTTTTCATTTCAGCTTCTGGGCTGAGACCACACTATATTTCCGATATGAAGACAAAACAATTTTTTTCTGCCTATAAAAATATATCACATTATTAAGAAAAAAATTTAGTATTTTTCTGAGAAGTACTTCAGGGCATTATATATTTTGTAAATTGTTTTATTTTACTACCACGTGTAAGTTAAAACTATTTTGTGCAAAAACTTTTAACAATCTGTTATCGGTATATTACATGACTACTAAAAGTCATGTGCACTTGTGTTAATTATTCCAATAACTGAAGTTACACAAATAACATTTATTTTGGCTGGCGATTCACATAAAGACATTCAAAATTACACAAAGAAATGAAAGTCAGTATCATGCAGACTTCAATGATGTAAATAAATAGAAAATATGTTTATAAACCTTTAGTGACGTGAAGGTTCTTAAACTCATTAATCTAGTTTTATTCTTGAATTTTTGGTGAAACCTTTTAAACACAGAAATAAACCTTCTATATGAACTTTTGAAGAATTATTGAAATCAAACCATGGCAAGCTATACGGGTATTTTATTAATGTTATATTACAGAATCTTAACAGCTGCCACTGGCATCTTCGGTGTACTTTCCAGTTATCTTGGCATGACTTGTCGTCCAGGTTGATCCTTTAGTGATGTGTACACCGTTCAAGGTTGCCTCGATTGGTACAGCATCACTGTAGCCATTAAAAACAAACTTGCCGGCAGACAGCACCTTAATATTGGAGAAGGTTATGCCTTTAAAGTCTGGTATCTTGCTGCCAGTAGCTGTCTTGCTGTAAGCCGTGTCTAGGACGATGGGGTTAGCCACATTCTTCATACAGACGCTAGAGTATGTGATGCCAGTCACTAGGCCACCTCGCGAGCGGTCGCTCTTGATGCGAATGCCATTCGTGGTTCCCTGCAGTGTGAGTGAGCTCACAGTTACGTCACTCACTCCACTGTTGACCTCGCTGCCGATGGACATGCCGTGTCCCACGCCGAAGGTGTTGCTGGTGATGGAGACGTATTTGGTCGCAGCGTTACCCGCCTTGATGGCAACATTGTCGTCTCCAGTGCTGATGCTGCAGTGGGCGATGGTCACGTTCTGGGACCCAGCAGGGTCGATGCCGTCCGTGTTTCTAGCTGTGGATGGTGTGTTGATTGTGACCCCCCAAGCGGTGAAGCCATACGTCTGGCTGGCGACCACGTGGAAGTTGGGCGAGTTCTTCAAGGTGATCTGGTAGAGCGTGATGTCCTTGGAGTTATCGATCTCGATCAGACGAGGGCAGTTCTGGTTCGAGTTCTTCTCTTGCGCCTCGTGTGCCAGCTCCCACCAGGAGATGCTCTTTCCAGTCATGGTAACTCCACCCTGACCGTCGATGGTGCCCTTCCCATAAACGCCGCTGCCGGTCGCGCCGTTGATGTGGATCAAGGGGTTGCAACCACTGTTCGAACTGCTCAGCGTTCCACACAGATTTTTCCCGTTGTCGAACAACTTCGGGTTGGAGCTGGCCTTCAAGGTCACCCCACTGTCGATCCACAGGCTGACACCAGAGGGAATGGTCAGAGGTCCGGAGACGAAGGTGCCAGATGCAAGGTGGACAGCTTTGCCCTTGGCGCAGGCAGTTAGGGCCTTCTGTATGACCGACGTCTCGTCTCCACCGCTGCCTTTGAGAGACGTGCAGGCCGCTGGAATCTTCGGCTCTGTGACTTGTCGTAGATCTTTTGCAGTTGCCTGGTGAAGGGCTGCCAACATGAGAAGAGCAGCGACGAACCATGTCCGGGACACGTGGCCAGAGTCTTGAAGTCCCATGTTTGATGATGCAGTGAGCTGTAATACCTGTGCAATGTTGAAAGAAGTTTCATTCATCAGCGACATCGCACAAGGCCAATATGTATCATATGAAAGTTAACACTTGTCATATGAATGACTAAACTCATTTTGGTAGTAAGCATTACGAATATATTGTGTACACTTTGATTCAAAACAGAGCGACAAGAAAACATTCATGTTTTAGTGCATAAGTCTTCAATTTTGAGTTTGTAGCTATGTGAAGCCCTTTAAACAGGGGCGTCATTTAGGGGGGCAGGGGGGACAAATGCCCCTCTCCCCGCTGGATTTAGAATTTTAAGTGTATAAAATATATATTTTTTGTATTTTGTTATTTAAATAATGCTAACTTAAGCACATAAAACTGAAATTTTATTACTAATGTTTTTAATTTATACATAATTAATGAAAAAAATGCAACAAGGTCATTGTCGCCGAAAATAAAATCTTGCCCCCCCTCCCAATAAACATCTAAAAGGACGCCCCTGCCTTTAAGGTAAAAAATACACTATGACATTACCTTATATTAATTTTATTTTGTAATAAGTTCTTATATTCGTTTATTTTTGTACACTTGATCATCATAAGACAAGAATATAACACTGTTGTTAGTTTCTGTATAATATTTAATGAAAATGTATCATCAATTTGGCTAAATAAGTTGTAAAAATACATTTTAAAAATTCTACAATCTAAATAAATGTCAGTATGACATTAATATTTTATTTGAAGTTTGTTGTTATTGTGTGCCGAGTTTGATAAAATTCTAACAATAATCCATTTTAAAAATCTCGTAAAAAAATGTTATAACGGCCGTCATTGTGAAACTATGAATGTGAGATACTTAAAAATAAATAAAGAAAAGTCTCTTTGCGTGTTCCAAGTTTGATGAAATTCCGAAAAAATTATTTGATCAGTTTTGTCATGTTTAAAACATGGAAGCCATTTTGAGTATAATAAAATGTCATTATCAAAATACGTAATAGTCAAGTCAATTTACTTAATACTATATGTGTACCAAGTTCATGTAAATGGGTCCACGAGTTTAAAAGGGGGACGCGCGCACGCACACACACGCGCGCGCACTTTCGCCGGAATATTATATGAGAAGCTTAGTTCTTCCTCCAAAAAAAAAAAAAAATTTCAGATTTTTTTTTATCAAATTTGGCATGTGCGTACTACTTAGTAAGGTGACTTAATTTTATGAGTGTAGTTCATGCCGTTGTAATAAAAAAATTGCCTTTTTTTAACATTTTATTTTTCAATGGGATATATTTTTGGATGCATTTTTCTGAACTTTATCAAATTCGGTACACATATAGTTCTTGGTAGGGTTAATATACATGCATGGTTTTTGTTCATGCTTTATTCATACTTTCGAAATTGCCGCCATTTGAATATTTTCGATCACATGAAATTAATACTGGAACCACGTGTCAAAATTTCATCAAATTTGGTACAGGAATACTATTCCGTAAGACAGTTTAATGTTAGCGTATGCATTTTGTTAATCTTGTATTCGCAGTTTTACAACGACGCCCGCTTGAACATTTTTCACCACATGAGGTATATAGCTAAACTGACCATTACCCGAATTGTATCAGTTTTGGTATTCATGTAGTACTTAATACATCGACTTGATTTGCATGTGTTTTATTAATTACGTATTTATTTTTATGAAGGATTTCTCTTTGTGATTTTCTTGATCACGTGAGAAATCTGAGGAACAATGTTCTAAATGTTATTAATCACTCGACATTTTTCGTACTAAGTAAGGTAATGTGACTTAAACGCTGTTAATCTCTGTTTCATATAATTTTGAATTAATTTGACAGCAACTTATGGGCAATAATTTTCGGTATCTTGTGATTTGTTGCACAATGCAAGACATTTTTAACTCTAAAATGAACCTGAGATATCCATTTCAGCATTTGTACTGCAAAGTTTGTCTTGTGTAGTGACAAAAATAACAAATTATTACAAATTGTTGTCCATAAGTTGCTGTCAAATTAATCCAAACTTATATTAAATCAAGTATAGTTCATTAGTTTATACTGTGTTTAAAAGGCCATGGTATGTTGTTTTTTTCAAAATTGGTGCAAAAAACTGAAAACGTTTCGGCGAAATTCTTTGAAAAATGCAAGGCTAAGAACAGTCATACTATTCAAATTTGTGTGCTGACGGTTCGCAAAATATCATTTACCTTGATTTAAGCTCTTTTCATAACACAAATTGTGATAAAACTAAATAAGTATTTTGGCTGTAAGCCATTGTAGCAAATGGTGTCTCACAGAAAATAAGAAGATACCCACAAACATTGTAGTAGAGTAAATGCTCGTTTAACCATAAATGCCTTAAGTTATTTAACCCAAAATATCGTCTAAATAAACCCACAGTTGAACAACCATCTGAGAGAACTCCCCACTTAATAATAACTTATAAACAGCCATCTAAATTACCCCACTTAAATATTAAATTATAACAAAAGGACGTTTGTTTGCAATTGGCAAACATAGGTAAACATACACAATTCCGCAAGGATTCAGTCAGTGGGTTACAAGAAAATCAATGCGGGCCGCGTTGGCCGAATGGTCAGACCGTTCACCTCCCACCAAGGCGATCTGGGTTCGATTCCCGGCAGGTACGGTCCCCGGATTTTCGCACGTGGGAATTTTGCCGGACGATGCTGCTTGTTGGCGGGTTTTCTCGAAGATCTCTCGTTTCTGGCGCTGCTCCATACTCACCTCATGTCACCCCTCACCAGTGCTAAATACCTCGATGTTGAGCGCTGACCAAAATCTCTCACTCACAAGAAGATCAATTAGCTCAAACGAGCACCCAAGCACCATAAACAAACTCCGTCTGTAACTTCGAAGCAACAGGCAAAATATAATTACAACAATGAACAGACAAAACAAAACAAACGACAGAAATGCTGGATGTAGACGACACAGCAGAAACACAGACACCTTGAGGAAAGCGAACTAATACAAATAACACATTAAAACAATGATCACACAGACGAACACAAGTATCTCCGTGCGACAATACAAGTTGCGACGTTTCAGAGACTGCAATCTGTCCCACTCTTCAGGCCCGTACCGAGTCCGAGAAGCACTTGCAGTCTGTGAATGTGCATTGAAAACCCATGGGTTTATATACTCCGTCCCCCTCTTTTGTCCCGGACAAAAAGCGCTCGTTTGTGTTCATTAATTTTCTGGTAAATCATTGACTGAATTCCTTGTGGAATTTTATATGTCTACTTATGTTTGGCAGTTACAAAAGAGTAATTTTGTTTGTTTACTTGTCTGTTTGTTTGTGGGTATTCTCTGGGTTTCTGTGATTTACTATTTGCTGCAATAACGTATGTCCTAAAATAATTCTTTAGTTTGTAACTTGCTCCCAATGAAATATGCGTTCAAAAATAACACAAATTGTGATACTTTGGTAGGAACAATTTTGAAACAAAGATTTTTTTGCTTTCTAAAATGACGTACAAATTATAAAATTTATTTCAGACAAAACTGTAGGAATGTTTTGATATGAATGTCATGTTGCTTTAAAAATATATCTTCAGAATCGTGTATAATTGCCGGACTTGAACTTAATGATGTACTTCCTTAAATGACAAAGATGTCACGGCATGAATATATAAAGTGTATTACAAATATTTCAAGAACTATTGGTCGGATTGTTAGCGAATTTTATAACTTATACACTTTATTATCCAAACTTAGGTTTAACAAGTTTTCACCTTTGCAGGTCCAACATTTTAGAAGAGTATTTATTTCTATGTCTATTAATTTGTTTGCTGTGTTACTAAATTTACTTTGAGATTAAATTTGCATCAGAGTTAAGAAAGTAGCCATATAAATCACGCTAGTAACTTGTTTTTTCTCATAAATCAGAATGGACATGACATGTTTTACTCAATAAAACTTGCTTGTTCTGAATATAAATATTTACCAGGTAACATTTTTACAGTTAGAGTATTCAGACACACGGTGTGTCATGTATGATTTTCTAGTCTTTCTTTCGTAAGAGAAAAAGTAAGCTTAAATACCTGTCGCACTGTCAAATGTTTCCATCCAATCGCTTCAGATAAAGTTGGTCAAATAAAGTTAGATGATAGTGGCGTCACGAAGTAGTCACTATCGCGGTTTATTACTTTCCAATCAACTTATTTTGCAACCTTTACATGTCCAGTGCACTTAAAATACAATTTGTACAATGACTTCGCAGTTATTCTAACATATCCTAATAGGAGCCCTAAGAAAATACTTGACAGTGTGACAAGAACTGTCACTGTCAACTGATAGTTGATAGTATCCGACCAACTTTGTTTGACGGGAAAATTCGATAACTACATTTCGTCAAAATTTCATCTTCCAACTTTATTGCCAAATACAGTTGATAACAAACATTGGACCGCGTGATAGGATGTTAAGTGGGCACTATCCTGTCCGTGTTGTGTCCGTGTATGTAACCCAATCACGTTTTCCGATAATGTTATAAAATTATGAACCCGTGGATCAAATCTATTTAAACTTTACGTACATATAATACTTCATAATGTGGCGTGACTACGTTTTTTTTTTTTTCAGATCGCGTTTGTATTTTCGAAGTTGTAGCCGTTTGAACATTTTTATTCACACAAGACATCAAAGTAACTTTTCTTTTCTCCAGAATTTCATCAAACTCGGTAGACAAGATTACTTGACTTTTGTTTATTTAGTTCATTCCATATCCACTATATCAAAATGACAGCTATTTGAACTTTTTTGATTTCACGATATATCTGAATAATCTTATTTCAGAGTTTCATCGAATTTCATCGCATATGTAGCACTATGGCCTAAATAGCCTAAGATTAAAACGACTTTAATGAAGTTTGTACGTTTACTTTTTTATATTTTGTCAGTGGTGGCAACATAAACATTTTCGATCACAGAAAATTTCTGTGTAAACAGTTTTCTTTAGTTAATCAACGGCTGGTCACATGTAATTCCTTAGTCCAGCAATTTGGGTTATTCGTATTTTGTTTACCGCTATCTGTTTTTAAAAGTCTATGCAGTTTAACATGTTTTTTAGTTAGGGCCTATATCATAAATGTGAGGAACAGTTTTCCAAAACTGCACCAACTCGGTTAGTATTTAGTCCTAAGTACGGCAACGTGTATTAAATATTGATAACTCATGTTGTTTTCAGGTAAGTACGACTCCGATTGTTTGCCACTTTTACTTAAATATTCATTTAGCTAATATTTATTTTTGTTGGTCCGCCATGTTAGAAGAAAGAATGAAAATTTGAGGAAATTAGGCTCATAATTTATGCGTGCAACTTCTTGTTTGTTATAAGTGGACTTTACATGTAATAGAATGCGATGTAATTAGAGGCGTTTACACAACTTTACACGCCGAGAGGAACAGGAGGAGGAATCGGCCGTGTTAAGGATGTTCCAAGTGCGATAAAATCGTAATTTTATATCTTAATGAAATAGTGTTAGTTTTATAGACGATACTTGTGAGTACAGTTTCCTCTTACAAAACAATTTTGGCTTACATAGTTTTCTCATTACGGTGCGACAAAGTGAAAATTTGCTAGTTATGCTGCCATGCAAAAAGCGAAAACCAACTGACCTACTTGAATAAAATAATTCACTTTGATATTACATTACATGAGGTATGCAATAAAGCATTTAAAAGACCGTTACGTAATATTTTAAATTTTAAAATAATACAGTAAAAATATGAAAATTCAGCAATATTTTTAAATACAAAAATAGTTCACTGGATTTTTTAAAAAGGTTTTATTACGTAGCTCGTAACATGTTGTTTCACTGTCAATCGTTTCACTAATGTAAGTCAATTGGTTTTCACTATTTGCATAACAGTAGAACATGTAAATTTTGACTTTGATGCACCGTTTTGAGAAAACTATGCGAATTAACATTGTTTCGTAAGATGAAGTTGTACTCACAAGTATCGTCTACAAAACTAACAATATTTCATAAAAATATAAAATTATGATTTTATCGCACTTGAACACCCTTAGGGAACCATATTTCGTCTTAAGCAACTTGAGGACAACATGGAAAACTGAAATGTGGTTAGCTAATATCGGGAAATGAATCCAGGTCCTCTTGAATGCGGGGATCACGTCTTGCTGTTGTGCCACCTCGTTCGGTTACTAGTGAATAATTATCGTAATATTATATGTCTGAAATATCAACACGTTTAACAGTAACTATACTTACGAGTTTACAACTTCGGCAGACCTGGAGAGGTTAATCTTATTTGATGGTTGAGTATGCAGATGACACGTTAATTTATAGTTGCAAGTAAATAAAGTGCTTGACTTTCAAATGACTGACCATGATAGTTCAGAACAATCGCTTCTGTGGCGCTGTATTTACTTGAGATTACATAGAAGTAGCACAATTATCTCATTACACTTAGGAAATCCCCCAATATTTTAGTTTAAGGCGCTAGAATTGATTCCTGATATCATGCTGGATAGCAGTTTACTGCTTTAAGAGGAGTTGATAGTAAGACTTCGTTTGTAAGACCAGTTTTGTGCATATGTCCGTATGGACGTAAATATCTGCTTTGGGGATCCAGATTTTTTCTGGAAAGGAAAAACCTTATTTTCTACAGACGCCAAATTTCACTTGAGTCGCATCGAATGTCTTCAAAAGAAATGTGTTAGTAAAAATTGCTCAAATAGCATTTTTAGGGCATCGACGCTCAACCACCTAATTTTTTATTTGCACGTCATAGTGTTCTTTTTATAGACGTTCTATTTTACCAAGTGGGTGGTGGAATGGATTATGGAGTTTCTCAGGGGATGAAGCCAGAGTGTAGAATGAGGTAGAGATTACATCAGGAGTATTGATAGTACAAGTGTTGGTTCCGTAGTTGTTTACTATAATGGTGAATTATATGTGCTTCAGAGTCACTGCAAACATTTATTGTTTGTGAATGACTGTGTGCTGTATGCTGCTGTGGGTTAGACAGATATGCTTGTGAGATAACACAATTGCTAGAATAAAATATTACGTAATAAGTTTTTCGAAAAATAGAAGTTTCGTCAGAAAGAATATGGATCCTGATGTGCAGTCCTTAGGAACTCCTAATTGTTGTTTTTGGTTTGAAAATTGTTTTCTGAAAAGTGGAATTGTTTACATTAACTTGAGAAAGGGAAACCACGTATGTTTTGTTGAATTAATACAAATTCAACACCTGGTGTGTAATTTTATTAATATCAAACTCTTTAATTTATGAAATAGTGTTTCATGTTCCATGCTGTGACAAATCTGTGACTCACCGGCAACCGTATTTTTGTGACCCATAATATTATATGTAATTAATAAAACTATAGATGCAGGGTGGGTTCAGTAGATAAATTACACAGGAAAAAAAATTTTATTGAAAAAAAAAATTTTAATTACTAAACAGCTGATTATCTAAAGTATAATTAATAGTTCAATAAACTATATAATCACGTTAAAAGTAAAAAAAAATTGGCCTCAGTTTTACTAGGAATGACTTAAGAGAAAGTATACAATACAGTAAACATTTTTACTGTATTACTACGTACAACATTTATTTCTGTCTGCTGACACTGAATTTCATTACTTTTAATGTTATATCTCTCCTAATGCAGAACTTTACAATATTAAATACTAAATTACTTTTCATTCAAGTATAATTACAACAAGATTTGCTCCTATTATATTGTAATATAATACAAATTAATATATTTTAGTGTAGAAACAAAAGATTTTGTGATTAAGAAGTTTTATTTAACTAATTATAACTATTGGTCGGATGATGTGCATTACAATTTAATGAAAAGAGGCACGTATATAAATAGTAGTGGTAATCTTGGTTGGCTATAATAACAGAGCCATTATCATGGAACTGAGCTGTCGCTATCTTCTTATTACATTACTACCTCCGTGTGTAACGTTTATAGTACAAAGGACATATTTTAATAAGAAGTAAGTAATAACCATATAAAAGAGGACACACAATGCTAACTGATGAAATTGTATCATTTTTATTTGTACCGTATTATTGTTGTTTGAGTCACTGTGTAAAGTGTTTGGGCCTACGCTATATTCACGACAGCATGCAGGATGTGTAAAAAAGACAAATCATGGTACACAGAAAAGTGAACTGGGACCTGACTTTATGTTAGAGGGTATGTGGTATTCGTTAAAATGAAATGTAATATCGATTACAGTAAATTCCATTTGTATTTGCTGTATTCTAAAATCTCTACTGTGTTTATTATATTCAATGTATTGTGTATCTGTTGTATGCATTGTACACTATTCTGACAAATTCTTTCCATTGTGAAAATGAAACCGTATTATGCTAATAATTAAATAAATTAAATAAATAGTGTGGCTATGATTTCCAGAAATTGTTTTGAAAGTAGTCTAGGGCAAAGAATTCCTTATATATGGCAACGGTTCATATATACCTGAACATTTAGAGAGAATGTTCAATGTCTGTTCCTGAACACTTCCCCCATGTCACCGCCAGAATTGGCAATTGCAACATGTGTACAGTCAATAAGACATACCACACCAGGGAAATTCGCAACATTATAAAAATGTTGCTTAGCTGAATTTTCTTCATCCTCTGTCCTGGGTAGACTGATGTGATGCCTTACTTGCCCAGCTAGTGCTTCAGTTACATCTTTTATTGCTGTAGACGTAGTACTTTGACTACAGCCGTTGAGCTCGCTACAAACCAGCTAACATTATGTAAGGCGCATATAATGAGCATATATATAAAAAATAGCCGTGTGAGACATAAGTTCTTTTATACATTATTAATGTTTTAACTCAGGCGTCAGGACAGAATGTATCATACTGATAAATTGAGCAGAAATAGGGCTATGTTTTTTGTTTTGTGGCCAAGCTTAATTGTTGGTAAATTGAAAAATTGTCTAAATCTATAATACGAAAAAACCTTTATCGTGCTGTGTTAACTTTGGTAGCATTACATGTATGTTCACATCCTAACTCCAGTGTAGATTAACTTCTGCCCAAGAAATATTATGGTGTTGTGCTCAGTGGCGAAGCATGGACGTGTTCCACGACAAGCAGTATGAGATCAGACTATACACTTGGAGCAGGTGACAGTTGTGTTGCTGAGACCTGGGTGTATTACTGACAACTAGTTCCTTGTCTCTTACATGCTACTGGCTGAGGAATTTACCTGCTCCTACCAGTCAAATGGTCCCACAGGCAACTGAGTGTTCTGTATAGTCACTGCTAATCACTGCTTGCCCTAGAACACTTCACGCTTCACCACTGATTGTAAAGTGAGTTTATTTTGAACTCCTGTATGAAACTTACGGCCATTAGTTTAATTTCATTTAATTAAATATTAAGAATCGTTATACATCGTGTACCGACCAAACTATTGATATTAGAGGTATAGTTTATTGACCAAATATGTTTTTAGTGACGTTCTGAGTAGAACTGCATATTTTTTTGTTAAAATAATTTAGGCTAGGTTGGTACGTTAGGTAAGGTTAGATTAACTTAGGTTAGGTTAAGTTAGGTAAGGTTAGATTAACTTAGGTTAGGTTAAGTTAGGTAAGGTTAGATTAACTTAGGTTAAGTTAGGTAAGTTTAGATTAACTTAGGTTAGGTTAAGTTAGGTAAGGTTAGATTAACTTAGGTTAGGTTAAGTTAGGTAAGGTTAGATTAACTTAGGTTAGGTTAAGTTAGGTAAGGTTAGGTTAACTTAGATTATGTTAGTTTAGGTTAAGTTAAGTAAAGTTAGGTAACCAACCTATCATTTTTAACGTAGGACTACTCAGAACGTCTCTAGACAAACTTTTCATCAACAAACTATACTTATAAAATCCAATAGTTAGGCCGGTACACTATAATTCGTGATTCTACAAGTTATTACAAATTGTACAAACATCCCTATCGATTGTTTAGAAATTTTCAATGTTTTTATAGTTACATGTACCGCGCCCCATTGTGTTGCTGTGGCATGATTCATATTATGTTATAACCTAAAAGTAATTGACTTGTCTCGCATTACAGCTATGAAGTAAACGACAACTTGTAAATAATACCTGAAAACTGCCAGTGGCATAAAATCTCTGCGCCAAAAGCAATTTTTATATCGCCGGTATTGGCAGTCCACGTTTATCTGGCTTTTCCAGATGTTGTACGTAGGGATACAAGACCTCCCTAACTACGGTTTTCGAAAATCGATAACGTTTTCGAAATTCTTCGTATCGATAAATTTCAAAAAGATCAGGATTTATTTCTCAAATATATTTTTGGGGCCCGCACAACTTCTTCCAGCTCTTCATAAAATTCTGACACGTCGTCAATGTGGTTACGAAATTCATCCAACTCCAGCGCCATTGTTAAAAACCGTACATAAATAAGCCGAACAGCCTTTCACCGTCTGAACACATTCACCTGAAAGTGGATGGCTATTCGATTCCAGGCAGTCAACTAACCAACGAAAGACGTTTATAGTGTGCGTTTCGGCCGGAAGAGACTTTCGATGATTGGATAGCAACCGAAAGCCGTTTGTAGATACTGTCATTAGTTTAAGGACGTGGTCTACCGCAATTTTCATCGGCATGTTTTTATTTTTCATTTATAACAGATATTTTTTTCTTATTATAGACACATAATGAGACTAAATTTGGCTCTTATGATAATTTTTTATCTCTCATAGTTTTCGCGTAATAGCTTGTTAAAGTCAAAACTTGTATGTTCCGTTTTAAGGACTACACCAACACGAACTGACACATACCAAACTAAAAAAAAAAAAAAAAAAAAAAAAAAAAAAAAAAAAAAAAAAAAAAAAAAAAAAAAAAAAAAAAAAAAAAAAAAAAAAAAAAAAAAAAAAAAAAAAAAAAAAAAAAAAAAAAAAAAAAAAAAAAAAAAAAAAAAAAAAAAAA
>PNEQ01058498.1:25149-38529 GCA_003012365.1 Medauroidea extradentata | reverse complement strand
ACACGTAAAGGATAATTATTTCAGTGCTCAACCTGTTTGAAAGTCAAATTTATTTATCAAACATTCTATTAGGATATATTTACTTCTATTTGTCAAAAACATTTACATCCCATGTCCCCCCCCCCCTAAATTTACTTACCGGAGAGGCCCATGATAGAATAGAAATTACAATTCCCGCATTAACTGTATTGGGCGATAATTGTTATTATTTGCAGACATACAGTAAAAGGAAAGACCTTCTAAATACAAATTTGTATCCAACATGTTTACAGAGAGTATTTAAGTATAGGTGTAAGATTCCGTGTGTTTTATTTACGAGGTACGCTACAGTAAATTAGCGGCACTTCTCCATACTGTTTTCCACAAATTTACGGAAATGTAATGTTTGTTAGCTTGGCTTAATGGGCATAAAAGTAAGCATGCTATGTTTCAGATATTTAACTCGTAGACTATAGCAAATATGTTTGGTCGTATTGTAAGAAAAATTAGCACTTGCACAAGTGTGTGAAAAAAGATTTGTATTTATCATCCCGACTCTACGGAGTGAAAGAAGGGCAGCTACAGTACGAAAATATAATTTTATTCACACCGCTACATGATAGGCAGTGTGTCGTAATTTTTAATGTAGATTGACTTAAAACAAAACTTAAATTCATATTAGTAAATTAACTTTTTGAAACCTCAATGAAATCAGTTTAAAAACAAACTCATTATCAGCAACTATCTACGTTTATAGCTTCAAGACACACTACGTAAAAATCTTCAAACTAACGTTTTAGCAACAGAGTAGAGATGCATCGATCTGTCCGATTGGTAATCATGTATTTTTCATTAGTAACGCAAAATACAAACGTGTTTGCTATTACATACCAATAATTTGTAATAAGGCCAATTTTCTTGAATCACTTTCTTTAAAAATGTACATTTTTTTATTTGCAACAAACTGAATATTTTTAGAATGTTAAATAAATTGAATGTATGCTGTACTTTTAATATAACTGCCTCTTTTACTACTGAAGCCTCGATAATACTAGTATGAATACGTACATAACAAATAGCACAAAGTTAAAAATATTATATTTGCATTTCAGTGAGTTACCAATACTTTTAAAAACCTAGTATAGAAATCAGATGAATTAGCTTTTGTGTATTTATTATTAATTGTTGAAAATGTGCCTTTAAGTAAATAAAAATATATATTTCCAGTTGTATGTAGGTCTAAGCCTATTTTGTGGGAGTAACTACAATCTTAAAAGACTTTTAAAAAAATAGCAGTTTTCAAAAACTATATGTAGTGAAATTAAGGATGTTGCATTATTTTTCTATTCAATATTTTATTTTGTAAATTTTTTTTATATTCGATAATGTATACTTTTGTATACAACCCTAAAATCAGTTATTGATAGTTGAAAACGTTATAATAAATACAAAATGTAGAGTAGAAATTAATCTCTTAAATACCATGAAGACAATCCAAGGTATTATTCATAGTCAGGTCGTTGAGCTAGACGGCGCGGCGGCGCGCGCCAGAGATATTCTGTCTTCAACCTGCCGCCAAAAGAACAGCGATTCGCAAAACTCGCCAAGAGGGGCATAACTATAAATTTTATACTATCCTTTTTGTTTCGTCCACTGACACCCCCCATCTATCTCTTAAAACCAAAAAGTTTCTCGCTTACTATATTTTACCCTGCATTTCCCGGTCAAAAATTTTCATGCCATCGTTAAACTTTTTTTTACATAGTAAATAACTTTCATAAATAAAATTAATGAATGCTGTCATTGGCAGGACAGTTCATTAATACTCTGTAATTTTTTTAAAGTCGATTGACCGAATAGTTTTCGATTGGTGATGAGTTAGGTTTCTGCGATTTTTCTGGCGCGCGAGCATGACTTGGCTTGCGGTAGCTGCGAAGGACCCAAAATGGCGGACGATTATACCTAGTCTTTATAGAGCCCTAGCTAGAGCGTTCACTTCCCGCCACTTAATCCGGGTTCGATGCACGGTGGGAACAATACGGATTTTCGTACGTGGGAATCTTTAAGCCGTTAGGCTACCGTTGGTCGGTGGATTTTCTCGGATATCTCCTTTCTCCCCAACACTTTTTATTCTGGCGTTGTTTCATACTAACCTCATATTACTCCTAACAGATGCTGAAAATCTCGCTTGTCTTCCTTTACTGAGCGAGGTGGCGGAATGGTAACACGTTGAACCCGCATTCGGAAGGGCCCGGGTTAGATCCCCGGCCCAGACCATCCTGATATATGTTTGTCATGGTTATCTGAAACCGTTCAAGACGAGATTATCCGAAAATTGCTACTATTCAATTAACGATCACTCCTGTTTATACCCATTTCATGTCCTTCAGTAATCCGGGACGAAAATGGACGTCATTTTTTGGGGTCCTGTTTTTTTTTAATGAAATTATTGGTGCAGAATCTTAAAAATAAATAAAGAAAGAAATAAAGGTGCTATATATACATGTAAGGTAAATCTCCTATACTTAATGTTACGCCATAAAACGACAGGGTCACTACTGACTGTCTCCTAAAGGTGAGCTTGGGCGAGAAGTACTGCACGTTGGTCCAGCGACCTGCGCCTAGAGGTCAGAGCGAAGCGTGATTGCGCGTGCTGTGTCGCCCTTATCGCTACCACACTTTTACGCCTCTAAACTGCAAAATACGTCCACCCCAATTACCGTAACTACAGACCATGGCCGATTACCTTCTGATTTTCTGTTTGTTGGGACCACAAGTCCCGTCTACTGACGCCGAAGTCGACTAAACATTACGCACGGCTTAAGGCTAAGCTGCACTGGACATAAGCATTTACACAGGATTAAACACAACACATGTAGTAATTCAGTGGAATTAGCCGCAATTGTGCATAGAGGTAAGCATTTGCACAAAACAAGTTTAATAAATGTTAAGAAAAAATTGGAATGGGTTCAACTTTTGCTTTATACTAATACTGTGTGGATGATTCCAATTAACGGCCCTAAAACGGTACAACGTTGTCGCACGAGAAACTAAGTTCGCACAGACTAAAGGTCTTGTGAAGGACATGGTTGTACAGAAAACGACAGTCATGTGTTTTATTCTGAAGAGAAAAAGAGTTGGGATGTTCTGATGTGACGTAATGACACAGCATAACTGAAAACAAGCAACGTATAGAAAATATTTAGGCGCAATTAAATATACTCTAATATAAATAAAAAAATGTGCACGTCCGGTTTTGTGTATTTTTCTACTTATTGCCAACAATGTCAACACAAATTTCCTCTCAGCTGTAGCAGGAAAATGTCTATCTTGAGTTCGTTCTTACGATGTATTTCTCACAATACCTATATACGTGTTGTGTTAATGCCCATTGTAACCTAGACTTTACAGGCATATGTTCTTATGCAAGGTATCTGCAAATGCGATAGGTCCGTGATGGTGGGAATGAGGGTTATGGATGAGAGACTCTTGCATACAAGGTCGAGTATATTGCGCCGCGTAGCTGCAAATTCGTTAATTCACCGATGCATTCATCAGTGGTTGACCCACCGGAGTACACCGGTTGAGGCAATTATCAAACATCACGTTGTTGGTTTTTTGAAAATTTTTCGTAACGAATTAAATTGGATGAATCCGATCATGTAATTTAACACTATACCGCGATAGAAATCCAAATTGAACACTGTGGTAGCATAGCATCATGTAACAGTAACTCTAGTTTATGACTGAAATTTACAAATTAAATAAGACCTTCATTTTTGCAGCAAGTTCATATTTTAAATTTCAAACAATTTTTCATGCACAGTAATTTGGTAAGTTTGCTTTCTTTGACATTCTATTTCACAATTATTCAAGTTAATTCAAACTTTTTTTTGCAATATTATTTTTCGATTGATTTTTCGGTGCACATCACCAGATCCACCGACATTTCAGGCTGGTTGAACCGGTGGATGCATCGATTGAGCCGGTTGGCAGCAAAACAGCAATTTACGAACGTCTGGTCTACATCAGTGGATGCATAGGTGAATTTTCGAAAACGCGAAAGCTGTGTGACGGGGTACGTTGAAGCCGTCACATTGGCCGCGTGCATACTTGTCTGTAGCCTAGCGCACTAACGCTCGCCTGGGGCTTGGTTACGAACATGTTTTATCGCACAACTCCGATAAGAGTAACGATTATTTGCGATAACAAGGTGGGTAACCACTCATTGATGCGATAACAGAGTGGCCACTCACTGCAAACAAAGAAACTTCCTTAGTTCCTTGACTTTTTTTACCCTAATTTCCCTGAAAAACGTTTCCCTGATTTTCATTAGCATGAAAATTACGCTTTTTGACAATAAAGGAAAATATTTCAAGTTCAGTCCCATTTACACTATAGGGTAATTTCTAAAACAACAAAAAATATAGTAATGGCGATATTTATGGTCCATTATATGTATTTAATAGAAGCTATAAAGAAACCAGGCCAGAAAATTCCCTGAAATTTTCTACATAGACAAACATTTCTGTGAAATTTTCTATACGAACAACAATTTTCTGAAATTTCGCTGATACTTCCAGGTGGCCAAAATTTCACTTATAATTCCATGTTTTCCATGTGAGTGGCAACCCTGGGTAACCTATAGATTATATTAGATTTCCAAATACTTCGTTTCATTTAGTTACGCAGACGTAATAAATGTTAGCAGACGATTCGAGTCGCTACATCGAACTTCAGGTCCACAGAGTACCGCGGAGTGCACGGTGGTGTCCTATGACATCCACGATACGGTCCAGAAGGAATCTGACGTCGAGCCATATCCAGAATGACCTCCTAGTATGATTAAATGTTTTAGCCTTACTGCCCAAGGGATTCTTAGGCCGTTTCCGACTAGTGCCTCGAAGGATCCATCGCACCCTCGCTTCCTTGAAAAGTACATCATGAAGGATGCTGACATTTTTCATTCGTGTCAGAATTCTAGGATCCAAAATGCACTCTTCCACAAATCCTTGGCTCAAGAACGCGTGGCACGCATCCTTGCACCCCTGCGATAGTCATTTGATTGAATTGAGAATGCGGACGGTATGTTTATACACAAATGCACCCTTAATTGCGAAGGTTGCATAACTGTAAAGGCTGCGAGTATTCAGGGATCCGAGGATTAATCCTATGATTTCGGAAACAGCCTTAGCTATAGTTTCTTTTTCAGACGGAATGCTGCCTTAGATGCGTTCAGGCATAATATCACGGTAGGTAACTTCGCACCACCGGTCTTTCGATCGAGGGCGTGAACCAACGATCTGTACCTATGGTTCCTTTCTTACTGAGCAGGAATACTGGTAAAACTCTTGGAGCCTTAGTAAAGACCTAGTCTGCTGTGAAGTTGACTGCGCGGCAATCACACGCCGTGAGGGGAGGCAGGGGTGGACAGTCCGGAGGATCGCGACCCTGGCCGCCAAGATCGACAGTGAAAGCCGGTCGCCGGCAGCTGTGTCGGGGGAGCGGGTCAGTGACTGCGCGTGACCTGGCCCGTTAATTGCGGGTCACTCCAGCCTCGCGCTCCAGGGGGCTTCCAGCGGTACATGACACTACCTCCTCCTTGGGCCGCGTCTCGTACTACCCGGCAAGCGATAACTACGTCTAATCAGAGTCAGCAGCTACATTTGGCCCGCACTTCATTCAGGTGGCCGCGGTCAGCACTTGGCCGTCTGGGTGGACGCATTTTGCACGTCTGAGGCCTAGAAGTGCGGACGTGGTAAGGATGAGACACCGAGCATATCACACCTCCTAGCTCTAGGCCGCTCAAGTCGCTGACCTGGTGTGCAGTTTTCTCGCCGACAACTCGTCTCTATGAGATTTTCGGTGATCACCGTATTCTTTTATGACGTATTATTGAAGACGAAGTTTTTTGTACACGCGTATACCTTTTAAAACATTCTGCGCCAAGATTTATACACTTAAAAAAAAAAAAAAAAAAAAAAAAAGACCGCGGAAACTCCCATTTTCACAGTTTTCGGCCGCTAGAAAATATGCTTCAATGAGTAGTGGTGAACCTGAAATGGCTATACACTCGTGTAATATTCTTTAGCCGTTATTCCTAAGCACACAACATTCATGTGCGATGAGCAGTTTTCAAATAATCTGCTACGGCCGAAGCTGTGCACCCAGCTCGGCAACCCCGGGCAGATGACCACCTTAATATCTCGGTCTTTAGCGCTGGTAAGTGGTGACATGATGTGAGTAATGGAGCAGCGCTGGAATGAAGCGACGGGGGAAACGGGAGATCCCCGAGAAAACCCATCGCCTAGCGCCATCGTTCGGCACGATTCTCATACCATCTAGAAACTTCCTCCCTCCGGATGTGTAGGCCTGCATGGCGTCAGTTACTGTCATAGCACCAGACAACCCCGCTCAGCCGCGATGCATGCGACCATTTGACAGGTTAAACCCGACCTAAGGCGTATAAGAGCTTGGCCTGAGACGCATCCCATTCTCCAACCAGCCTAGATACTAACATGCGTGCCAGAGGGCCCACGGAACTGTGCAGGGACTCACGCTGGTGTAGCGGGATTTGGGGGCTCGCCAGAAAAAAAAATTCCACATGCGAAGATCCGTGGACCGACCAACACTGGGAATCGAACCCGGATCGTCTTGGTGGCAGGCGAGTACTCTAGCCACTGCGCTAACCGCGGTCCCTAATAAATTTTAGGTACGTAGTACCACGATTCTAGTAAAATTAGATGAGAGATTTTTATTAACTACAAGAAGTAAAAATTGTGCGTCTAAATACATATCAGACCCTATTTGTTCGTATTCGAAAGTATCACCCATTTGGAAGTTGACCATGGAATGTATCACTACATTAGAAAACTGAACAACCTAAATGACATCGTGGCAGTCGTAATATCCGGGATGTTCACCAATTCCGAGGGACACGACCACGGCGATCAGGGTTCCAGTCTGTGTTGGTTCGCAGCCGTTTTACGCATGCTGACGCAGTCAATCCTGGTTTTATGTTAAAAATTATTTGGTAAAAGCAAAATTTTAGTCAGTTGGCAAGTCACTACTAGAGATATGACTTATTGTCACATTTTTGATACAGTAAACAGATCTGTCGGAATCAATAATCAAAATAAATATGTGTCGTGTCAAAAATTATTTTCAGCATACCAATTCGGAGATGAAATTTTTATAATATAAAATATGTTGCACGCTGTAAACTGATGCCCGGTTTGAATAGTATCGAACATGCTTTATTGCGTAAAAGATGTAGCCTGGACTGGTCCCTCTTATACAAGCTCAGTTGTTTGTTGTTAAGACTGAACTCTGACTCAAGGAAACTGCCCTCCGCAGGGAACTACGAGGAAGGCCAAAGTAATAATACATCGTCAAGGATGAGAATCAGCGGTAAGATACAATTCACAAATAAATAGGCCTACGTCTGTCTGACATGCTTCGGCACCAAGGTCCAAGCACAGTAAGTGCTAACATCTTGTAGAGATTTAGACCTCACTTGACAATGTGACATTGTGAAGAAATACGTTGTAGTAACGTCACTTCTTTAATTGAACACGAGAAATAAATATTTTCCAATGGCTACCAATAAGATACATCACGCTTTTCGTATAAAGGCAAGACCTAAAACTACTTGCTACTACTCCTTCCTATACAATACTGTATACGCTGAACAGAAAGCATGTATTTGACTGAAATTGTACGCAACTAGATAGGCCTACTAGTTTAGAATAAATGACGTATCCTATACAGCAAGTACTCTACTTTTATACATTCGACTTTCATACATTTTCTATGAGCACTAAATTGGTGCATGTATTTTCGATGTAGTTTTTTTAAAAGGACTTTAAGTGGCATCCCTGTATTTTATTTGTGGAAAGTATGGCATAATGCCAAACGACGAATGCTTCTCTCTATTTCTGTTGTATCTCTCAGGTTGGTATTTATCTACACGCAGCTGTCTGAGAGATTCGTTTTTAGTTGTTTAGAGCAGCCCCCAAAAACATGATTCTAATAGGTGTTTTAATTTTAAAAACACAGACACACAAATATGCCACGTGTTTTCTTAAGACGGCTAAAGATATTAGGAATAAGTTCAGCAGTTTTACATAAAACCAAACACGCGTTAAACAATACATTACCATTCATAAACCACGCGAAGGTTTCTATTACAGGCGCCGCTTGCCGACCTGCGCATTAGATACTTATAAGTGACGAAGCAATAAGGGAGACCTTGAAGTACGCATGAAATGCCGCATCGCCTCAACGAGCCAAGTGCTGAACTAATAGCGTGCAAGGTTTCCGCCGAACTATTTTCACCATGGAACTCTAAGAGGTGACCATGTGGTTTTATTAGTGGAAAGTCTGTAGCAAATTTCAGTGCACGTTTTTATTTGAACTTCAAATACATCAAATTAGCACAATTTGAAATGCGGCAGTCTGAAAATGCCGTTTTTCGAAGGTTTTGGAACAGTGTTTTTAATAAGCATAGTGTTTTAAAACAATCACATTCCGTCATTCTCCAAAGTGTGTTTCATTTTCGTTTACTAGCACAATGAGCAAACATGGAATAGTTGAGTGAAAAACATATTTAAAAACACACTGGAACATATTTGAAGCGTGTTGCCAAAGTTGCCGAGCGGCGTAGCCGTTAAGTTATACAGCTTATTTTCTCGCGGCCGAAATGGCCAAATATGTTGCCTTTTTAGGCTACAAATAATCTTGAGTCATAACATTTCACAGGCACAGGCAGGGACAAGACGCGTTTGTTTTTAATACGTTATAAAATGATAGGATCACTGAGTGTCTCATAGAGGTGGGTTATCGGCGAGAAGAGTACACACCGGTTCACTGACTAGCGCCTAGAGGCTAGGTTAAGGCATGATGTGCGTACTCCGTCGCCCTTAGCTCTGCGCATTTCTTGGACTCGAACGTGCAAAATACGTCAACCAAGGCGGCAGTCTTAACTAAGAGGTATGGATGGATGTGCAGAATGTCAGGGACTATACTGTGATCTCCACGTGAACCACACTACGTGTAAATTACTGTACATTTCTCATGTGCGCACCGAGCTCAACACAAGCCATGCGTTAGGAACCAACTTACAAGATAAGAGACACGAAGATGAAAGTCAGTTACTGTGGTTACAGTACCCCGATGTACAGCCACCAGGACCCAGGTAATGACAGGGAGAAGAGCCTGGCTGTAAAAACGTTGCGGCGGTTTTGAAGTTGTAACCACAGCTCTCCACGAGGAACTCATTCAAGAGATGTGTGCAGGAACGTCTGCTGCCAGCCCTCTGTGGAGAAAGCTGCGTCGAGGACGTGTGTTACTACTCCAGCATCCTCCTGCTGGCATACTTGAGGTAGCCGCCTGCGTGTTCCAGGCCTAGAGGTGCGGAAGCCGTACGGGCGACACAACACACGCATCACGCCTCACTCTAGCCTCTAGCGGAAGCCACCGAACTAGCGCGCAGTCTTCTCTCCGATGAGTTGCCTTTATACGAGAAAACAAGCGGTGACACTATCATTTTATGACGCAATATCAACTATGAAGATGTGGAATACTCACCTATGCGTTTTTAAAAACTCTGCGCTAACAGTTTCATACCTAGAAAGGATCGTGGAAAAAAGTAAATACTGGAGGACTAGAAATTGGAAACATCTTGAACACTATTCGTGAGCAGACATCATTCACTCGAATAAACTTCCATTGGCTGAAGCTCTGGACACCGCTCGGCTGTCTGGACGGACGACCCTCTTAGGGGAAAAGTTTCCTTAAAATCGTGTTTTGATTAAATTTTTTCATAATATAATTCTGTGTTAATTATTTAAAAAAGAACGTTAAGTAGGAAATAGAGAATGTAACTTAACAGTTATATTAAGATTATATTCGTCTACATATAATTACTATTTTAATCTGCATAATTGTAACTGGAAGTAAACAAATTATTACTGATTTCATTGCGACATCAGAAAATATAGATAACAGTCAACTTAAGCTTAAAAATTATGCTTAGTAATGCTTTGTGTGCCTACTGGCTTTGGATTTTAAAATTAAGTCATAAAAATTAGTTACAAGTCTGCAAACATAAAAGCAATAAATCTAAGGAACTATATCCTTAACAGAGTGTGAAAAGCTGCGAAAATATATGGTACCGGAGTAGTCTCCAGAACTTTGTTACGTATTGCACCTTCTATGATTGGTCGACGCTTGCCATTCGCATACAACCAGCGAATGTTCAGTAATAGCGTAACAATTCTCACTGGGCCAGTCAAACAGAGGCACGTAAGTAACTAAAAAAGGAACGTAGGACACATAAATAGGCTACACCATTATAATAGCTAGAGATAGTGGAAAATCACAAAAATTGTACGTGTCACCGTATTTTGCAAAACAGTGTAACGGCCTGCGCTTTGTTTGATTGAATGATGGTTACATAGTAGCTTAAGGGTGTTCAAGTGCGATTAAATAATAATTTTACATTTATATGAAATAGTGCTAGTTTTTTAGATGATACTTGTGAGTACAGTTTCCTCTTACGAAACAATTTTAGCTCGCATAGTTTACTCATTACGGTGCGACAAAGTCCAAATTTGCTTGTTCTGCTGCCATGCAAATAGTGAAAACTAATTGACTTACGTAATTGAAATAATTTACAATGAAATAACATACGATGGGCTACGCAATAAAACATTTTTTTTTTAAATCCAGTGAACTATTCTTGTATTTTAAAAAATTGCTGAATTTTCAACTTTTTTCCTGAATTTTTGCGGTTTCTTTTAATTCAAAATATTACGTTATGGTCTTTTAAATACTTTATTGCATAGCTCGTGGGCTGTATCATCACAGTGAAATATTTTATTCAAGTACGCCAGTTGGTTTTCGCTATTTGCATGGAAGCAGAACAAGCAAATTTTGACTGACGCACCGTTATGAGAAAACTATGAGAACTAAAAATTTTTCGTAAGAGAAAAGTGTACTCACAAGTATCGTCTATGAAACCAACACTATTTCATAAATATATAAAATTATGATTTTATCGCACTTGAACACCCTTAAATACGAGCCACAAATATTCAGTAGCGGCGTACCAGAGTTATCGTTGGCCCAGTCAGATGGGGACCCGCCAATAACGAAAGAAGAACGTCATCTTATATGGGGACATGTTATATTGAAGTCTATTCTCCGTTCACTCTAAGTTGAGTCCTGAAGTAAACAAATAAAGAAATATCATCGCACTTCGCTAGCTTCTAATTGGCTAAATTTGTGCGTCGCGCCGATGTACTATTTCCAACCGACAAAAATGTGTACAGTTGGCATCATAGGAAACAACAACGCCGTATGTATTAAAACTATATTGCGTGAAAATTTCGTACGTGTTATCGACATAGGGAAACAAAAAATTACACAAAAACTTGATAAAAATATTGACATCATGTGCAATTACTGTATATTTCAAAATTTAATAGTAATTGTCAAGTAATGACTAACGATTGTATTCAAATATTCCGGTATTAACGTAACGAAAATGTGGTACAACATGCAGAAAAAAAGTTGTCAACAAGATGAGTGATTAAACTTACTGTAAAGTCCTCCTGGATTATTTTGTACTTCGTTTTGGAAAAATTACATTTTATAAATCACCAAACAATCTGTCGATAATTCACGACACATGTTGTTTTTTTAAATACATTTTTTATTTTATTTATTTATTTATTTATTAGCCTCCTCTTAATTCATAAACGATTGCTATGCGAGATTTTAATTCTTGCCTTATAAACATCACCACAGTTTATTCATTAATGAAGACATGTATCCACGTTTCGAAAACCATGCAAGACATTTTCACTGTTCACGTCCAGCATCACATAACCTAATCTGCAAGCGAGAAGCGACGTAAATATAAACCGACGCGAGGACGGAACAAAATAGAACAAGGAACTTTGGATCGGACCACGCGGCCGTGGATCGGACGAACTGGAACGGAAAATGGACGAACAAAAGAAAACATTCGCAGTAACCACAACATTGACGCGTTAACGTCCAAAAATACTTTGAAAAAATAAAACATTATATCTGATTGTGATATTTCTGACTTATTTTTACTGTAATTATTACTGAACTAAACTTTTGGTATCTTCAAAGTATCGTACGTCTCTAAATACTGGCAAGTGTACCAAGAAACTCGTATGTTTAGCAGTGCATCAGTTGTTAAATAACTCGTGAACCAACTGTACGGACGTGTCGTCCGCTAACCATAATTAAAGTAATAAACATATAGCGTCGTAGATTGTGTTTGTAACGTCTGTATATTTTAGATATTTGTTAATAAAACTCTCTCATTAAGTGATGGGGTGGTAAATTAAATGTACACGACAGATAACAAAGATCTATTTCTTATGCAAGATCACAGTGCACGGCGGTCGGCAGCCAATGAACATGTTTGTTTATAATTTGCTTTGTTTATCCTAAAACTCAACTAAGAGTGAACGGAGAATAGCAAACAATCAACTTTGCCCGCGATATATTAGTGTCCCTACCTATACCAAATAGTCAACCTTTCAATGACGAATCAGAATCACTCTATGGGCATACACTACGAAGCACGTTAGTGATGTGTATAATGGAGATACCTTGTGAGCTCGTTACGTCGACGTATTAAGTGCTGTTTGTCATAACGATAAGAGATGAACGAATGAAAAGATTTTGGTCAGCACTTAAGGTGGCCGCCTAAACCACGCTTCAAATGCGTTGCAGTGAGTTCGTAAAGAGGTTTCTTCTACGAAAATATTTTACGAGTGCCCATTGCGCCAACGTACGAAACGAAAACAAACTTCAGACATGATCGGAACCACGTTGTTTAAACGCCACGTTCATTAAAAACACTGTTTCTAAGTCCTCTAACATGACTAAAAAAAGGCCTTTTCTGACTTCCGTGCTTCAAAATGTACAAACCGGACGTATGTGAAAAACAGATCGCGACCTGCACTGAACTTAGCTGCAGACTTTCCACCAATAAAATTATATGGTCATTACTTAGTGTCTCATAGAAAAAACCGTTCGGCGGGAAGCTTGCACGCTTATTCAGCGCTTGGCTCGTTGAGGCGACATGGCATTTGATGCGCGCTTCAAGGTCGACCTTACAGCTCCGTCGCTTTCGAGCCTCTCACACGTGGGTAGGCGGCGCCCTTAAGGCCATGCCTGGTAGTTTTGCAGTGATTTCGAAAATAATTTTTCCAAAATGAACTAATATCTCTATCACAAAATCGCTACATTGTTTTGTCACTAATACATCAAAGTTTCTATCTGAATTTTTCCGTTGCAATGAACACAATGGATTTTTAGATTCTTGCACCCAAAGTATCACATATTTTAGCATGA
>PNEQ01058498.1:0-25049 GCA_003012365.1 Medauroidea extradentata | reverse complement strand
GGAACTGCCTATCTCAGATCCCTGACGGGAGCACGGATAGCGATTTGCATGTGCTCAGTACTTGTTGATCCAACATATATGTCGCCACTGACTTATTTGTTCATATATGTGCGACCCACGTTGCTACTCAGGATCATTTAGGTAGCATATTTCTAATACCCTGAAAACTATGAGCAAATAATAGCGACCATTCATTTTCGCGAAAAAATATTGCACCAATTTGTTTCGATGCCTTATGTGCACATCTGCAGCTCTGCTTCGTGGATATTGGCAGGCGTCATATATTTGACTGGCAATCATAGCAAGGCGATACCACACGCCTGTGATAGGCGGGTAGAACCCCCAGGCGCTGAGAGATAAAAACATATCACTTACCAAGAAGTAGAGTTGCTGGTGTGTACATACGGTTTTGAAACAAAGTGCTGCAAACACATGTTCGCGAAAATAAGGGGTCCTTAACAATTAAGAATTTCCACGGCCGAAAAACACTCGACAACAGATTCATACATTTCTTCCAACATTTTAATTCCTGTAGCAATATTTTCCTCATCTCAGTGCTGAAAATGCTTTCTATTAGATAAACATATCATGCAAGTCCCTATCCTTGCTTGCGTCAGGACTTCCAGGTAGACAGTGCAACTACAACGAGGTCTAAAGCATTGGGGAGAATGATATTTGGTGAATATGTAACAGCGGTGGAATACAAGGCAGGGGAAACGGGAATACCTCACAAAAATCAGCCGACAAACAGCAACGTCCGCCACATTTCCTACATGGGAAAATCGGGAGAAATCCCGTCGGAAATCGAACCCGATTCCCCGTGGTGGCAGGCGCGTGGTCTTACCAATACACAATCGTGGTTTCCCTTGTATGGAGTTAAAAAGAAGCATAGGAAGAATGCAAGAATGGGAGAAACGGACTCTAAAACTAAGTTTTTCTGCACTGTAAAAAAATTGTGCATTGTAAATTTCGTACACGGCAATAAAAGTTATTCGTTCATTAACAATATGGGAAATTTACATTACCACACTTCAGCTTGTGAACATACAAACGTTTAGCGATGTTTGTACAAGTGCGGTTATTAATTTCAAAAAATTTCTTGGTCGCTCTATAACATCTGACGAATATTTATGACGCAATGAGTCAGATGTAAATTTTGAGTAATGCAAATATTCTCGCCGTTTCAGAGTCATATTGCTAGAGGCGCGAGTACTTCGCGTATTTATTATAGGACAGGTTGAACGTCAAAAACGTATACTTCACTCACTGTCGCGTCTATGATTGGACGACTGCCGTTTCGACACATCTTTTACGACTGCAAGTTGTTAATAAATAAGTAGGGACCCGAAAAATTCGCGTATCCTTTAAAGAACAAGCTAGAATTCCAGCAACTGTAGGTTTGTGTCACTTTCGCAATTGGTCCTTGACTTATTTGAAACCTTCCGAAAGTCTCTGAGCCAATTACAAAAAATTAATTAAACGCATGCCCATTTCACTGTGGAAGCGAGCAACTAACGAACAGCTGCTGTTTGCTGGAGTTTACATATATTCTTGGAGGCTAGCCTACGTGTCAGTGAACCCGCGAATTTTTCCGGTCTCTATAAATAAGTAGAGATGATGGTTTATCGCGGGAAAACTTGACTGTTTGTTGGGTTTCAACGCACGTTAAGCTTATGAAAGGATACTGGCTTTCCCTTATACGTAGAGTTGTTGCCCTATTTTACTTAGACAATAAGAATCCCGCTTTCAAATATGTGATGCCTATCATTAGTCTGCAGACAGCTACGTTGTGCCAGACGTATATTACCCAATCATACATGCTACAAGAAACTACTGTGTTCAAGGGTATGTTGACACAAAAAATTTTCGTGATATACCACCATCTCTATAAACAAGGGAAACAATTCGTGGGGATAACACGTGCTACCCTCATTTACAGTTAGAAGTCAATGGATATTAGACTTTGGCCAGTACATGTTTAGGACTGAGAAGCCTAGGCTGCTGTCAGGAGAATATGCGAAATTTTTGTGCCTCTAGGTATTGCGTATATAAAAATTGGTAACCAATATGCATATTGGCAAAACACTATAATTCGAGATGATTGTTTATCGCGAAAACTTTTTGTGCCATCATAGCCTTGAAAACACTGTAGTTTCTTGTGACATGTATGATTTGGTGATATACGTCCGACACAACGTAGCTGTCTGCAGACAAATAGCAGGCATCAAATGTTACAATAGAGGGATTCTTATTGTATTAGTTAAATAGAGCAAACAGTTCCGCGTACAAGCGAAAGCCAGCAATCTTCTCATAAGTTGAGCGTGTGTTGAAATCCAGTAAAGAGTCAGGTTTTCCCGCGATAAACCATCTTCTCAAGCTGTAATTATAGACACGTGAAAAATTCGCGTTATTATTTAGCGAGAGGCTATACTTCACTGCTATGTGCAAACCTGACTACGAGTAGTGAGTTCATTGACTACTGGCCGTTGTGTGATGTCACTCATGTGACAGACAGTGGGGAATCGTGGAAGTGTTCCAAGGGAAGCGGTTCTCAGCAGTGGCTATACAAAGGTCTGATTTGTCTGTGGCACAATTACACTGACGGGCAGGAGCACTCTTCTGCTAGTAGCGTACGAGAGGCGAGAGTTGAATTATCCAATCATAAGACCTTAGCAACAGGCAAATACTGTTAATAGTCAGTGGCATCTGGTGAATTTGTTGCAAGGTACTCAGGGTATTTCTTACCTGTGATTGTTAACTTCCTCGTGTGCATGTCACGTAATCCTCTCAGACGCAGTTGTGCAGCGGGCGACAAACCATGTGTATAATGTGTGCCTTGCAACTAACTCGTGCCGAGTGGCCGCATTGCTAAGGACCACTGTTGTTGGTGAAAATGTTTCTCCTTCAGTTAGCTTCAGTGCCTCGCGTACACATAAGCGGCTCTGCTTCATGGTCAGTGATTGGCTGAATTTAACACTAGCGTCTTAACGTTCTACTGCAAATCACGGACACGTGTTATTCACAGTAACCTTATTCTGACTGGTAGGGTCAAATTAGAAACATCGATACACAAAGACACTCTGCAAATAACAAAGAAGCAGAACTGCAGAGCTGGAACTAAGGCATTTAAAAAAGTTGGAGCAGAAATCTTTTCACAAAAATCAAGTGTCTCTACGCATTACATTCTGTTAGACTCAATTGCACGGTTATGACTAGGGCCATGAACTTTTCGCGAAAATCAAGTGTATCTACGCATTACATTCTGTTAGACTCAATTGCACGGTTATGACTAGGGCCATGAACTTTTCGCGGAAATAATTTTGCCCCAGTTTGTTTCAGTGCCTTGCGTTCACATCTGCAGTTCTGCTTCATAGTCAGTGATTGGATGTTTTAACTGTCACGTGTTTTGAGCTTATATCCGTAAATCATAGACGTATGCTGTTGCAGTAACCTTTTTGTGATTGGCACAGTCGAATGTGTCAAAAAGTCACACCACCTATTACCTTGAAGCAGAACTGCAGATGTGCACGTAAGGCGCTGAAACAAACTGAGGCTAAATTCTTTTCGCGAAAAGTCCATGGCCCTAGTTATTACCGGTTCCCGCAGTGTACACCGAGATTGTACAGTACTGGGAAAACACCAGCACACCATTTTTTCTAATCTCCACACGCCATGTCAATTGTTGATTTCGTCAGGCATGTTAAAGTCACGTGTTTTAAGTGCACAGTTGGATCTTCTACCGCTTACCTTCAATGGCTAGGCACAGGAAATATGCAGCAATACATGGCGGTTATTGGCTACGTATATTTGTACAGAGTCGTCTTTCATTTGACTGTGCCAATTAGAACAACGTTAACTGAGACACCACACGTCTGTAATTTGCAGATAGAACCATCAGACAATCACTGACCACAAAGCAGAACTGCAGTTATGCACGTAAGGCACTGAAACAACGTGGCACAGAAATATTTCCGCAAGAACTTCCTGTCGCCATGTATAGCGAACATTAAAATATGTCAGAACCGTTCCCCTAAGTAGGCACTAAGTGTAAAGCCAATCGGAGAAGAACTATTGAACAGCAGCCTGCAGTCTAGTCCGCCTCCAGACAATAACGCGAAATTCTCAGGTACCTAGCTACAGTAATAGAATTTCAATAATTTCGACAACAGAAGGGGAGAGACCCTATAGACCGGAGTCTAAAAGCGAAAGGACGGAAGACGAGCAGATCGCAGAAGGGTGGTACTCACCTTGCACGGAGCTCGAGTCATGTCGCGAGACGCCCGACCGTGTCGCCGGCGAAGGTATGAGGTCCGCCGCGTGTTACTCTCTCCCGTCTTCTTGACGCACCGTGACCTCTCACCTCTAACCCAATTGCCGATGGCCAGTCGGGTCGAGGAGGTCGCTGGCGGTCGGCGCACACGATGCCAGTGGGCGGCTGCCCATTCGCTAAATGGCCGGCCCTCGTTACTGGCCTGATCGCCGTCAATTACCGCCGGAACAAGACCACCTGCCCCGACGATGGTCGCGCCGGCAGTGTTACACCACCTCTCACTTCGAAAATCGATACTCGCGGCAACTAGTATCAGGTCGCCAGTGGCCATGATCGCTCAAGGTCTCTCGCTGCGCTGATGTGGCCACGAGGTCGAAAGACTCAAAGAGGCTACGGGACTAGTTTTTTTCTCTCTCGCAAGAAGCTCGGTTTTGTTTACTGTCGACAGCTGAAATAGTGACAGGACATTTTATCACAAACTCCGATCTAAAATAATTATTACAGACCAGGAAATTTCGTGGGTTCAACGACCTGCCTGCTAGACTCCACAGTTATGTGTACACAGTGTCTTCATCTACTTGTTTATTGGCTGCAGCTTCAATTCAAGATAGCGTGGGAGTCAGTTGAGTGTTTTCACGCAGGTTAGCTGTTGGTTCTGAGTCATCAAGCCCGAGTTTCTGTATCCGTGATTCAATCACAAAATTAAAATACGTGTAAAGAAGTTTGAAGTCTATCGTATTCTTAAATGAATACGCAAAATATCCGGGTCTCTAATAATTACATAGGTACTATAGGGGTCGGTAGTTTTTGAAGAAAATATTTTTACTAGAGCCAGTGATTTTAGGTGAAAATAATTATGCAAAATTTTCTTTCAATGCCTCAGGTGCACATCTGCAGCTCTGCTTCATGGTCAGTAATTGGTTTGTGGTTAGCAGGTAGAACTCCAAGACGCTGAGAGTTAATTATTGACAGGGAGGCAGAGCTGTCGGTGTTCACCAACCCAAGGCATTAAACAAAATGGTACAAAATTCTTATAGCGAAAATAATGGGTTCCTAGTAATGATTCTCAAGAAATAAGCTGTCATTGTTCAATCTGCATGCATGAGGTTAAACGACATATTACACTAACTTACATCGGAATAATTGTAGGCCAGAACGTCAGGAATAACAACAAATGGGTAGGGCCCGGTAGTTTTCGCGAAAAGATTTTTGCAGCACTTTGTTTCAGTGCCTTACGTGCGCACCTGCATCTCTGCTTTGTGGTCAGTGATTGGATGCCGTAACACCCAGCGTCTGGAGGTTAACCCGCAAATCACTGACGTGATGTGAGACAGTTATTCGGACAGTCAAATTAATAACGACTCTGCACAAAAACACTGTGCCAATAGCCAAGAAGTTGAATTGCAGGTGTGTACGTAAGGCACTGAAACAAAATGGGGCAAAACTCTTTTCGCGAAAACTACCGGGCCCTACAAATGAGATAAGTGGTGAAATGGCTATCACTGACACCGTAATCAACGTCTGCTGAGGAGATTGGACGGTTACGTAGACGTTGTATTTATATTATTTGCTTATGGGGAGTCACAATTTTGTCGCGAAAAAATTCTTTCACCATTCCTATTCAATGCTTTACATGCACATCGGTAGCTATGCTTCATGGTTATTGGTGGCGTGTATTCGTTCAACACGTCTCTCATTCGACAGTACCAATCATAATAAGGCTATTGTGATACGATACGTCTGTGAATTGCTAGTATAACCCCAACACAAGTTACAGTTAAAACATCCAATCACTGACCATGAAGCAGAGCTGAAAACGTTCATATAAGGCATTGAAACTATATGGTGCAAAAATCTTTTCACCACAAAATCGTGGCTCTATTAATCAACAAAGTCAAACAGCAACTATACGAATGCTAATTAGATATTCATTACAGGTAGGTCCAGGGAAATGTCGCGGGTTCATTGACCTGCAGAATAAACTCAACAGTCCTATGTCTGCTCTTGCCTACATTGACTGCTGATCCACTGTCACGCTGACCAATAAGTGCGCCATCGGGTTTCCTTGCAAACATTTTACTGGCCGAGAATCCTGCACGGCGTGCTTGATTAACCGTACTACGTGAGTTTGAGAACTAACATATCTTCAAATGAATCCATTAAATTTGCCGGTCCCTAAGATTCAGTAGCGGCTCGAGGGTTGTTGGAAGGTAGGGCACAAATTACCGAGAACTGTACACTCCTGTGAACGCGCCGCCGTATACCAATGACTAGAGACGGAAATTTTTGGTGAAAAGATTTTCGGTCCACTTTGTTTCAGTGTTTTACGTGCACACCTGCACCTCAACTACATGACTATTGACAGAGTGTTTTTGAGCAGAGTTGTTATTCATTTGACTGTGCCAATCAGTACACGGACATAACTGCGACACATCACGTCTGTGATTTGATGGTTTAACCTTCACACGCTGGGAGTTACGGCATCCAATCACTGACCACATAGCAGAGCTGCAGGTGTGCACGTAAGGCACTGACACAAAGAGGTGCAAAAATCTTTTCGCGGAATTTCCTATCTCTACCAATGACCATGAAATATCTACTGGCTACTTATTCCGTTGTGACCACTC
Organism: Medauroidea extradentata; assembly: GCA_003012365.1. Classification (NCBI taxonomy): domain Eukaryota; kingdom Metazoa; phylum Arthropoda; class Insecta; order Phasmatodea; family Phasmatidae; genus Medauroidea; species Medauroidea extradentata. The sequence continues at coordinate 18,152 of PNEQ01058498.1, read as the reverse complement.
AGTAATAAGCGAGACGTGTTAGTGGCTGTAGCGTCAACTAGCGCACAACCCTGTACAGTCTCAGCAACTTGTGTCCTACTTGCCAACAATCTACGAGCCGACATTGCTAACATTACACTATAAACTATATACTGCCGTACGAGCCATATCTAGGGCGTGATCTACTTATGAGAGGCGCCAATGCTCTTGGCCCCATTTAATTTAGTTGAGCCTCATTGCGACCCTCTCCCTCCCAGACTACGACCTACAATACTTTTGTGACATTAAATTGCATAAAAGGAATAGTTAATTTTGCAGAAGGATGCGTACAAAAATGAGAACCGAGGAGTAGTTACACAGTGAAGTTTTTGCGTAATGCAATTCGGAAGGGAGAAATTTACTAGCCACAAGTCAAATGTATACTCATCACAAGTGACGGAATGATGTCACACTGACTGAAAAGAATAATGAGGCGAGTCCTTCATAACTATGCACTTAATTTTCAACAGCCTAAAATACCCCCACGTAACATACTTTCGTTCCTGTTAGGGACGTGTCTCCACGCTGGTGAACCGTATAAACTAAGCTGCTTGATCGAGTCTGAGTCTCACGAATGATAGATCACACAGGAGATGAGGTGTTCCGATGTCCATCATCATGCAAATTACAAGGCATATTTGGGCCATCCATAGTTTATCGATGATTCGAAACGTATCGTCACGATTCGTAGGTAACGGCCATTCGCTAAAACCACGTGGTGAGAAAGGAGGGAACTGATGATGATTCGAAAGACAGTCGGCTATGTTTTCACTTAAAATTTAAGTGTTTAACAGTTAATTGGTTCCGAGTTTAGTCGCCTCTCTGCCTTTCCTTACATAGCTGGCCCGTTCAGTATAACATCATGAGCAGATAAGTTCTACTCAACGCTGACATTCTCTAAAATTGTCGAGCAGTACATCTAATGCAGAAAAATCAAACACCATAAACTCGATGACGATGAAGGAATTTAAGGTAAGTGGGCTTTTGCGTCTCGTCGACAGCTAGGTCATTAGAGATTGACACACACAACTTACCATTCCGATATTTCCTGGAGCGATTTCGGGAAACTATAGAAAACCGAACTCAGAACTGCCGGTAACGGAAAAAGAACCCGGGTACTCGCAAATTCAAATCCACCCCGCTCGGTAACAACAAAGAAAGCGTGTTAAAAGTCATGTAAATAGAACTTCACTTATGATGACAGTATCAACAAAAAAATTCTGTAGAACTAATCTTGGGACGTGAACTGCTTCCATGAAATTTCATATACTATCGTTAGAGATGATGGCACATCGTGAAAATGTTTTGTGCCGACAAATCCTTAAAAAAAACTCTAGTTTCTTGCAACATGTATAATTGGGTGATGTACGTACGACACAATGTACTTGTCTGTAGACCAATAACATGCATTACAGCAGCGGGATTCTAATTGGCTCAGTCAAATGGCGCAACTTCTCTACGCACAAGTTAAAACCAGTAATCTTCTGGTAATATGAACGTAGGTTTAAACCCAGCAAACAGTCACGTTTGCCCGTGATAAACCATCATCTCTAACTATCCTACATCCGGGTGGCACAAAAATAGGAAAGCGGCATAAGAGGATAAAGTCGGAAGGTTGAAAACATTAACATAATTTTCTTAATAATGCTTATACATTTACGCAGTAAATAAAAGTATAAATGATTGTGAAAATATTTTACACCAGCCTATGGGAAAATGATTCAAGATCTGTTCAATTCCAGCTGGTGGTTACTTACAGCCATTAACGAGTAATTATTTGTATTCAACATTGTTGGGTACTGCAAGCTATATTAAGTTATCTAGTAAAGTAACATCATAAGTTAGAGATTTTCTGTTTGGCAAAGAGATTGACAAAAAAGATAAGTCAATGTATTGGAAATGATCAAATATTCATTAGCTAATTGAATCTTTGTTAGTCAAGTATGCTTAATTAAATTATCGTTAATACCCACTACAGGACTGTTATTTTGGAGGTATGCTACGTAATAGAAATGTACTGTGCGATTCGGAATAGGCCTTAGTGATTTTGCATTGCCTTCCCTCTTCTTCAGGTAATGCTGGGCCTCTAATTTCATCAATGTGGAACGTTGTGTCCGACGTAAGAAAACAATGAAGCTGTTGTAGATCTGCATGAGAAAACGTTCTCGATAGTGATCAACTGTACACAGGCACTTTAATATAGGTTAATGGCAAAAATACACCTAGTTTATGTTTTATATTTGTATGCGATAAGAGAACTCGGGCACCAAGTGTAGTCAAGTGGGGGTTTTAGAACACTGAATAAACGGTGACAGGACTGAACACAAGGAAGTAAGCAGTCACGACGAACAACTCCTCCCAACATCCCATATCTTGCTATTCATGAACGGAAAAGATTCAGTAATAGCAGGGCGGGGTCGGGAACGTGAAGTAAAGTACTGAATGGTGTCAGGCGGGGCGGAGATGAAGGTTACCTTCTCTTCGACACAGAATCCCTGCGCTCTTCACGTGATCTGACCGTAATATCTCAGGGAAATTGTGCCCAAGTTCAGCGCTCCTGGAAGCCACCACGTCGACCTGCTGGAAAATGGGGCAGAAATGTTCTAAGCATCCCACGACTCAACCATTATTTTAATCGAGGTATACCGAGTGAGGTGGCACAGCGATAGGAGATTGCGACCCGGATTTGATTCCCAGTTCACCATCCTTATTTTGAATTTACGTAGTTTTTATAAATCTCTCAACACGAAAGTTACGCCAGCCCCACACAACAGGCACTGGCTGATTTCATCCTTCATTCATAACCATTCGAGCCATTTATTGCGTTTCTAATGATCTCGCTGTCGAGACGTTAAGCCCTACTTGCCTTAATTAGAGTGACAAGTTTGTATCGTAAGATCCTGCAGCGATTATAATACTTCAATGATTTCTTAAATAGCGTTGTCTACCACAGAGCCCGGAAGAAGCTAATATATATTAGTTGTGGCTCAGTGCGGTGTCTTTCGAACCTACATATGACCCTAAACTACCAATGAATTTTTTTTATTCGTCTCGGTATGGCCCATATTTAATACTATTTTAAAGTCCTGAAAACGACAAGTAAATAAGTATTTTAAAAACGAAAACATGTGCTCATAAATTTTGTCCCGCTTTTCAGATTAAATAGCAATATTTTACACATCTCATTGTAGAAAATGGTTTTCGTCTGCAAGCGATATCGAGCCGCAATATAATAATCCAACACGTGACTCCCTACCCTTATTCCCAACAGGACTCCAAGGAAGACAGCGCTCTTAACGTCAAAAAGTGTTCACATAAATGTTTTCACTATCTCGCAAAGCGCACATCAAAACGTACACTTCGTTATTAATGCTAGTTAGATGTCTCACATGCACGATGTTTAATGCGCGTTGCAGTGTGTCTTAAACTTTTATTTACGAAGCTATACAAAACATGCTCTAAAGAACTCACAAAACAAAACACATCCAGTCGGGCATTACATTATACTTACTTTCAAGACATCACGCATACTTCGGAGTATTCAGCGACGTCCTTTACAGACTACTAAATCTCTAAATACATTTCCTGGATACTACCGATACAACGAACCGAGCTTAAATCGAAAACATGGCACACAATCACCACCGATAAAAGTGTATATTATGTGAACCTACAGTTTCAAAGTGAAAGAATATTTTACTATCACCATTGTTGGTGCGTATATATGACACGTGTACAGCAAGTAAATGTTAGAAGAATACGGGGAGGTCACCTCCAGAAATACTATTCTGGGGCGACGTTCGAGATAATGACTCTACATATCCTAGGTCCTCTACCAGCAACCGAAAAGAACTAATACCGTCTTTTAACTTAAGGCTTCACCAAGTGGTCTGTCAGACCAATCCCAAAACCAAAACCCTGTAGGACGATAGCTTAAGGGCATTGGTGCATGGAAAACAGAAAAATTTTAAACTTCACATGGTCACTTTAAGAGTGGCCACTGTGCTTGCCTGTATTACGTTACGCGTGTCCTGACAGCAACATTGGTAGTTGAAAACGTATATATTAGGCGTCTGTGAGAACTTAAGACGTTCATGCACATTTTCAGAATGCCGACTCGTGAATATGTGTTTTATGTAATGTAATAAATGAGGAAGAGAAAGAAAATAAAATCTTTCCTTTATGGCTTTAAGTACGTTTACTAATATTACTAGTTTGACCAACCAGAAGCTGTCTAGAGTAAAACCATCTTTTTCATAAAATTAAAAAATGTTGGTTCATTCTAAGCAACTAATGATCGGTCAAATTAGTAATATAAGTAATTCCAACTCAAAAAGAAAAGTTTAAAATTTCATTGTCTCCCTCACTGGTTATGATATTCGGGACGGGCAACCCCCAAGTTTGTTATCAAGACATATAACTTCAAGAAGGTAAACAAAGTGACCACTCTAAAATGCACAGTATGCAGTATAACAAATTTTCTGTTTTCCATGCACCAATGCCCTTAAGCATCGGTAGAACACCTCATACCAAGATTTGGGGAGCCGCTGAATCTCCATTCAGACCAGAGATGGAATTTATAAGTGAAACTGCTCTCAGAGGTGATCATTTGTCTGGACAGGAGGAAGTCATGAACAGCAGCGCCCTAATCCAGATGAAATGGATGAAAGATTCAGCGGCACTCGTGGCCATTACAGCTCCCTTCTTTCTGTGCGTCAGAGTCGAGAACGTCTTCAGGTAGGTTGTCACCGCAATGCGGAAACACGTACCACGTTACGTGTGTGCACTTAAAACCAGGCGAAACTGCCATCACGACAAGCTGAAGGACGCCACAGAAGTGCTTGGAGCTTGAAGCCAGGACCTGCGGGAAAGTGCTGGCGGGGTGCCGGGGGAAGAAAGTGGCCCGAGGGGCGTGGTTTGAATCCGGAATAAGGCACCGCGTGACAGCCCCGGGCCACGTTGGCCTGGAGGGATCTTATCCGTTACGCGACCAAGAGTCTCAATCGGTTCTGGTGCCGTTACCGGAAATTGTTAACTGCCTCGGCATGCAACGCGCATGCCCAGACGGAAGTAGGACTGGGAAAGAGCAACTAAAAACATGCCGACTAGAAGGGTAAATAGGTTGATGGTGGATGTGTGGGTAGGTAATATAACTCGTCACATCGACAGTGAGGTCATTATAGATGAATATTTTGGCTCGGACAAACAGAAAACTGTTTAGGAATCGTAGATGGTCGTCCAATTATTCTCCTAGAGTGGCGTCAGAAAACCATGGAAGATGAGCTGAAGGGGAATCGAACTTGTGTCCTCTCGACTACGAGTCCAGTGTGTAAGAACTCTTAGTTTTCTAGATTATGTTTGCAACGCTTTGTTTCAATAGCTTACGTCGTCACCTGCAGCTCTGCTTCGGGATCAATGATTGAATGTTAGTAACTCTCAGTGTCTTGGTGTTCTGCCCGTTAATCACAAAAGTGTGGTGTCACAATATCTTGTTCAGATTGGTACAGTGAAATAAGTAACGCATTGACACAAAGACACACTGACAATAACCACAAAGCAGAGCTGCAGGTGTGCATCACAAGGCGATGAAACAAAGTGGGGGGATCTTATCGAAAAAATCACGGGTCTCTCCGTTGCGCCACCTCGCTCGGTGTAAATGTGAGAAAATGCTGTTTATTACCACTACGGCGCCGTTCAAAAGCCAGGTAGACGGGCCCCTAATATAAGTGAAAGCTATATATGTTTTCCGGGCAGACAATATACCGCTTCATGAGTGATGAAGAGAGGAATGATGTTTGCAGAGGGCCTCGGAGTAGGACCAGACGTGTGAGGCAGTTCACCCTGCAGCGGTCCGTTATTAGGCACATATACCGAGAAGTCCCACTTACACACTTAACACGACTAGTCTGGACCGCCTGATGTCAGGTGGCTCCTTCTACCTGTCTGCAACCCAGACTGCTTGGCACACAAATATTTGCCTGCGCTGATGAAGACTTTCAGGTGGCTTCTCTGCTCGTTGTGCTGCCAACCACATGCCAACACTTCAGTAGCCGCACGCTCTGCTAAAACATACCTTCGCCCGTTATCACCTCTGATACAGAACTTGGCTTACTTATTTAACGTGCGTGCAGCAGTACAACTATGAAGTTTTCATAGCAATAAATACAAACTTAACTCAAGCTACGTACGTGATACAGAATTGCAAAGATAACAGAAATTATCTTCGCAGTCAAGCTAAGAAATACAAATATAAAAAAATCAAGAAATTATGCTGCTTTCGGACACTGTCTGTGCCACTAACACAATATAATTAATAAGGATATGCATACAGCTTCCAGAGTAATAAACTGGACTAGTCATCGTTTACATAATTACGGTAGTATAGGCCTACAACAAAAACCAACGCCTTAAGTGGTATTAAATAATTTATAATTAAATTAGATGTCACGGCCTAACATACACGCTAAAAGTTATAAAAACATAAAATCAATTTTGTATTTTATAAAGTTGAAAATAAAGCGAGTGAGTGAGAAATTTTGGTCAGCGCTTAAACTCGAAGTCATCGGCGCTGGAGAGTGGTGACATGAGGAATGAAAAAAGGGGGGAACGGGAGATTCCCGAGAAAAAACCCGCTGACCAACGGCATCGTCCGGAACGACTCCCACATGCGAAAGTCCGGGCCGGGAACGACCCCGACAGGGACCATTCGGACACTGCGGCCTCCCTGAAAATAAATGATTTTATCTTGAAAATTGACGACACCTTCGATACACTAAAAATAAAACAATTTTATCACGATCAGATATTTTTTTTCAACAAATAGTAGAATATTAGTATGACCCTGCTCTTTCAACGCCCGAGGGCGAGTGAATAAAAAATCAGAGAGTGGCTTGTTATATACCGACTCCACGCGCTCTGTCGTGCATATGGAGTATTAGCGTGACGGGTTTTTGTCAGATAAAATGATAAAAATCACATTGCTAATATGACGATTTAAGTAAACACTTGAACAGCCTCAAGAAATACTGTCATTTTGAGAAACCTTGCTAATTGCATAGTATGTAATATGTAATGTAAATATTTTCATAATAATTTTTTTAAACCACTTCTGGGAAATATTTTTGAAAAAAGTTCATGTATAATAGTGCCCCCCTCCCCCTTCAAAGACAAAGTCAGGAGAATAATGATAATGCGATGCGACAATGAATACGCCAGGTTGCATAGCAACAGGCGCACGACATAGTGTGTGCTTAGCGTTACGCGCCTACGTTTTATGCAATCTCTAACGTTGGCCGTGCCGTAGTCTTCTCTGTTTACCACATGCTTCAAAATTATATTTCCTGATGTAATCGTACAGGATTTTTTTACTATAACTGAGCCACACAAATTATGTAAGGAGTTTGAGCACTGAGTTTCCGAGCACCCGGTCCTGCAAACCGGGGTTACTTTGTGGTAGCAGGGGTGAATTTGTGACATTCAAAATATTTTATTTTTAAGTACAGTATTTGATTAAGAAATAAGTAGCTCTTTTTAAGTATTACGAAGCATGAGGGGCTTAGATTTATAGTGGTGTAAAGTAAGTTAAAAGAGTTTCCTCTTAAACAATATTTTGTAATCACATGCAAAATGCAGTACATTCTTGCCATATTCAAATATAATTCAAAAATACAGTTAAGAAATAAATATTTGTTACAAAATATTCTTTTGTATATTTTGAATAATATGAATAAAAACGGTACCGTAAAACGGGGTGATTAGAAACACATGGGTGAATAGAAACATAATTATATATAAATTCTTAGCTTGCACCTTTTGCTTTAAATAAATATAATTACAATAAAACTATTGTTTGTAAACTGTTTTAACTTGCTTACATAAAAACTGAATTTTTAAAACAGAATTAATACCTAAAATTTAGCTTTAAAATTGTGTTTCTATTCACCACAGAGTTTCTAATCACTCCGTTTTACGGTACTACTAAATAATTGTGACATACACTATGAATCTCAGGCCTTCATATTTGAACAGTGCTTTCAAAATTTAAAATCTTTTACTTAACTACCTTATAATATACATTTTAAATGGCACCAAGTCACCCTCATCTGTCACAAAGTAACCTTGATTTACAGTCTGTCAACAGTTCATGTGAATGTGTTTTTATTCCTACAGTTAGGTGAGGTACGTGGTGAAGTAAGCATGTTTGAAGTCTCGGTTACCCTTATCCTTCCAGCCGAGTAGTACGTCTCCATCACTCGCTGGCACAAACATAATAGTGAAATAAACAACGTTTATATAAAGACTGCACCACACTCAAGCGGTCGCGGTTAACGCAGTGACTAGAGCGCTAGCTTTCACCAAGGCGTCATGGGTTCGATCCCCGGCGGGGTTGGCAGGAATCGTGACGAGCGTTTCCGCTGGTCAGCAAGTTTTCTTTGGGATCTCCCGTTTCCTTCGCCCTTCTCATTCCCACGTTTCTCCATTGTCATTCTTCGCAGCCAAGCAGTAAGTCTACATATCTGGACGCGATACCCTCCCAGTACGATATTTATTATTATTACCACTGTCAAGAGGTCGCGGTTAACGCAGTGGCCAGAGCGCTCGCCTCCCACCAAGGCGAACCTGATAGGATTCCCGGTGGGGCCGGTCCCCGAATTTTCGTGCGCGGTAAATGTGAGTGACGACATTGGCAGGCGTGTTATCTCGGAGCGCTCCCGTTTCTCCGTCCCTCACAATCCGTCGCTTCTCATGTCATATTTTAGTGTACGGCAGACGCAAACGCGAACCCAGTCGGAAGTCTGCTCTCAGGACGTGATACCTTACCAAGGGCTACCAACAGAGGAGGGCTGAGGGGCCAAATAATGCCCTCCCCCCCTCCTCCACACGGGGCAAATATCGCACAAGGAAAGGAACATTTCGCGAGTTCATTGACACGCATGTTAAGACTCCAATGTCCTACGTACACTCCAGTCCCGACCATTTGTCGTTAGCTGCTACTGACTGGAACAGCAGACAATTAACTAAAATACGGGGCTTCAGTAGGACAATGGATTTTGACGTGCAGGTAGTGAATCCCACGAAAATTTCCTTCCCTTACTTATTATGTATATTTACATAAATACCTAAAGCAAGAATCCGTGAACTGACCGTAGAAATGTATTCTGTTTCGTATGATTTCAATAAAATTTGACAGCTACTTGTATGCAATGACTGTTCATGTTTTGTAATGTATGTCACACTGTAAAAAGGTGTAATAGATATCTCAGGTTTATGTCGACTGACATACTGTAACATAAAACATCTACAACACTTAAAAATTCGTGCCCTCAGAACTGTCAAATATTGCTGAAGAAATAGATAGAGTGTAACAAGAGACACTGGAAAATAGTGGGAAAAATGACTGTTTGCTAAGTACTAACTTGCTGCGTATAGCACTCAAGGTTTTGTAATGATACTGGACGCTATTTATCTGAAGAACTGTTTCTATCTTCAACAAGCCCAGTTAAACTGTACAGTTTTAATACAGAACATGTCTGATTTGTCCCAAAATTGTTCAAGCGTGCAGTGACGGGACTTAGAAACATATTTGGGAGGGGGAGAGGACGCTTACGTGATTTTATGGAATGCAAAAAAAAAAAAAATACCAGCCATCTCAAAAGTGTGGTTGTTTACCGTTACAGAACATTGAAAATAACGTACATACAAGTAGGACACATTAAATGTACTTTGAATCATCATAGAACCAAATTCAGGTTTGCATGAGACGATTGGATATACTTTGGCTACATAATTTTCAACACGATTTTGAAAAGGGGTGGGGGGGGGGACCTTCAACCCGGTCACCCCCCCCCCCCATTAAATCCACACCTGCAAACGTGTCACAAATTGTACCTTAATCAGTTTATTGGCGACTGTGTAGACCCTAGATTATTTTTCGCGATCATCCAATCAGTGTCTCTCGTAATTGCCGCGGCCAGCCTAACGTCCGGGATGCAGGAAGCAGCTCCACACGTCGGTGTCGCAACACGTGGTTGGTGAGGGGAGTGCGAGGGTTGCGGCAAGATGGCCGCCGGCACTAGCACACAACAAAGCGACGTCATTGTTGCCCGGCTCCACAAAGCGGTGAATACATTCGCTACGTAGATGAGCGGCGGTCTCTGCTGGAAGTGGGTCGTCCGTCGTGCCTCGCTTCTTCCTTGTCCACGCGCCTGATTAGCACTTACATCCACTTCCTAATTTCAGCTGCGGACTAGTTTTTGACCGGAACTGTTCTGCCGCCGCTGTAGTAGTAGTTAAGGCTCCACATCAGTCTCATTATTAGATTATTTTATTTATCACTCTGTTTAAATTCTGAGAAGGAACATATGGTATTTGCTATGATAGCGTGAATTCAGTTTACCTTGTGCTACAGTACAATCATCGCAGTTCAACATTTAACAGGCATATATGCCGCAATCAGTCCCGCAATTTATTTTATTCTTAATTTGCTGACTGATTGCGGCCTAAAGATGCGTCTGCCACGCTAGTACTGTAGTGCAAGATAAATAGAAATCACGCTATAGTAGCAAATTTCGTGTTTTCCTTCTTAGAAATGCATAAAAGAGAAAAGTAAAATAATTCAATATGACATTTAGGACTAGTGAGTGATGACTGATGTGAGTACGGAGTGGCGGCGGAATGAAGGAGCGCGGGAAACGAGAGATGCCCGAGAAAACCCGCCGACCAGCGGCATCGTCCGACACGGTTCCCACGACGAAAATCCGGATGGCCTTGGTGAGAGGAGAGTGCTCTAGCCACTTCGCCAACCGCGGGCCCCGATATACCTGTACTATCCATACTACTGGCTGAGTTGTTACCGGGAAAAACCATTGCCAACAGAAAGTGGCACTTTTTATGTATACGAGACCTTATGTATGTGAAGCAAAATTACAGTAATCTGCTACAAAAAAAAACCAGTTGATATAAAACAAACAAGTACAAATCAACACAAGATTAGCTGTAGCCAGAATTAACACATAAACCAACATAGTGTTGTCCTAAACCTTTTTTAGTTGTCCTCGTTATTCAATTTGGGTCTTCACATTCTGATTTTATTAGTAGGCCTATATTGTGTATTTTCCCTTGTGTTTTCCTCGCATAATTTCTCGTGGGGTGAGTTCTTATTTTATGTGTATGTTCTGACCACAGCTATTTTTGGCTTGTTTCTCCTTGCTTTGTTTGTCTCGCTTGATTTTCTGGGATGACAGTTTACTGCAATGACGTACATCCACTGCACTGCTAAATCTCGTTCTCTCCCACTGCAAGAGTCTTTCAAAGCACGTACATTATTGGAGTTCTATGTCGTACGGTCATGTACGAGAGGACAACTACATCACAGTGGTCTCCGAACTACGTGGCGCCGACATGACAGCTCAGTGCTGACAACGAGAATGTAGGAAGGCTATCAAGTTTATAAAACGAAACGCTTAGTATTTTACCCACTGCAAATCTGACAATGTAGAAACAAAAATGTATGTTTTAAGGGGGAGTGATAAACCATTTTACTGTATTTTCCGTTTCTGAGCCATAACATTTATTCAAATGGAATGATCAAAATGTTATCTTCTACAAAGCATCGGATATGTCTTGGTAAACTGATTGACATAAATAATAACGGGACATTTCATTAATTTGTCAAGCAGAATCATTGCAAGAGAATTACAGATTGACTTTCAAGAATTCTCTTGCAATGATCCTGCATGATAAATTAATGAAATATTCCTTTATTATTTAAGTCAAGCAGTTTATCAAGCGTATATCCTATGCTTTGTAGAAGAGAAACTTTTGAAAATACAATTTGAATAAATGTTATGCCTAAAAAACTGGAAATACAATAAAATGGTCTAACACTCCCCCTTAAGAGCCTACGAGGGTGAAGTGGAGTGACGGGAAAACACAACATCCATGCCCGAGCTGGGATTCAAAGCCAGGACCTTAGACCGGCGACTGACTACATCACGGGGGCTAAGGAACAAGGGCGGGCGAGGTGGCGGTGTTGACAAACAACGAGCAGTAGGATGACAGCTCTGGCTCACAGCCAACTCGGCGAGAGACCTACAGCCGTGCGGGAGGTTACCTACTCGACTCCCCGGCTAACAGCGGACACCGGCTCCCACTCACCTCAACCTTTCCGTGTTAACCCGCCGGCTGACGTAGGAAAAAAAACTATGCCTCGCCTCTTACGAAACTTTATTCACTGTGGTTTTCCGCGTCCGGTATCTTGATCACTGTCAACTGTAAGATGTTATGAAATAACTAGCAGTTACGTTACGTTGGTCAGTTGTCACAGAGGTTGGCCTACACAACGTGTTTCTCCCGAGATGGTGCTCTGGATCCTCGGCCATGGCTCGGCAGCAAGGATCTAGGAAGTGACGTAATTGTAGAAACAGAGGCCCGTATCGTTGGCATACTTCTAGAACCTCGTAAGTCCAGATTTTTAAAATTTTGTATTCCAGGTGAATTTGGTGCTAATTTTCATGGCACTTATATTGTTAAAATCTGCTAAATATACTTTGCATTAGCTTTCTTCTATGCTCAAATTAGAAAACCTCGATGCAATGGTGTAGCATGACTATGAAGATTTTCTTTTTGCTTTCCTGTAAAATTTGCTGAAATGGACATACGAGGTTTTAGAAGTAAGCCAACGGTATACTATTTAGCACGTCCACCTTGCATTATTTTCCCGTAGAATTTTGGCCGTGAATGGTAAAGCAAATAATTAAATAAAAACTTGCACAAAGATTTCGTTACACAAATCTCGGAGGGCAACAAAAAACATACACAACAAACCCAAGATTATCAATTAATTAGACCAACATTTTTAAATATATGTCTGCTGTAGGGACTAAGTTAATTATTTTAAACATGAAATGCGACAAAACAGAAAGATAAATTATAGGACGAAAAACGAAGACATATGGTCATAACTTACGCTGAAGACATAAATAACAAACAACAGAGTTAGGTGTTAAAACATAATGTTTCTACACAAGTAACAGTATCTTCCGTCGCATCGTTTAAGGGCGCGGTATACCACAATTTTCATCATCATTATTTCATTTTGTATTTGTATTAGATATTTTTTTCCTGTTTTCGACACAAAATGTGACTAAATTTGGCTCTTATGAAATTTTTTTATGTCTCATAGTTTTCGCGTAATGGCTTGTTAAAGTCATATTTTGCGTGTTTCCGTTTTAACGACTACACTAAAACCAACTGAAATACCAAACTAAAAAAAATTACAGTGGATAAAGACATTACAGGCTACAATAACATGCTCATAAAATTAAAGAATAAAAATTATTTGTATTAAAAAAATATATTGAACGTCTTAAATTTTTATTTTCAGTTTCAGCATTTTTTTTTAATTCAAATAATTTTTATTCTTTAATTTTATGAGCATGTCATTGTAGCCTGCAATGTCTTTATCAACTGTGATTTTTTTTTAGTTTGGTATATTAGTTGGTTTTAGTGTAGTCGTTAAAACGGAAACATGCAAAATATGACTTTAACAAGCCATTACGCGAAAACTATGAGAGATAAAAAAATTTAATAAGAACCAAATTTAGTCACATTTTGTGCCTAAAATAAGAAAAAAAAATATCTGGTACAAATAAAAATAAAAAAATGGTGGTGAAAATTGCGGTAGACCGCGCCCGAGAGACGACGTTACAGAATGTCTTGATGGATGTTTCACGGTAGTTTTATGTTACTAATACTAATTACTGACTTCAAGTACGCGAGTGGAAGGGAAAATCTTTCCAATTTCGCAACATAAAAAATCAGACACGATCAACTTGTGCTTAAATGCACGAAATGAAAATGAAGATATTTTAGTTGGCACTTAATATCTAGGTCTTTAGCGTTGGAGAGGGGCGGCATGATGTGAGTATGGAGTCTCGCCGGAAGGAAGGGGGGAGGAAATGGGAGATCCCTGAGGAAACCCGCCGACCAGCAGCAACGTCCGACACGATTCCCACATGTGAAAATCCGGGAACCGACTCCGCCGGGAATCGAACCAGGATCGCCTTGGTGGTAGGCGAGTTCCCTACCCACTGCAAAATCCTATAGGTGTTCGTATTGCTCTATAAATACTTTTTCTACCAGCAGTGTGCAAACGAAACTACTCACCTTCACAGTCTCAGGTTTCCATTTTTAATTTGTTTTCCCAATATACTGGGCTTTCTCAATTGTTACTCTAACGACTGCACTTTTTGACAGCTCACATATTGTATGTCCATGCAAATCATCTAATTACTGTTTACTAAAATAAACTTTAACTTCCTAGCAGAAGTAACTTGATTATGATGTATATTTAGATGAAACCACGGGAAAAAATAATACATATAATGTAATTTGTAACTGGTAGTTGTTAGAACAATATGAACTATTCTTTTACAGTTTCTAAAAATGGACATAAAATATTTGTGCTTTAAACCATCCAAATGCCATTTTAAAACGTTAATATATTATATTTTATCTGTGAACCCATGTTTCAGTAAAGCACAAGTGTAAGTAAAGGTCAAATGTTCATGAAATCCTAAGAAAATGCTGGAAACTAGAGATGTATCGAGTCCAATTTTTTTCCTTCCTTCGATACCGAAGCGATTCCGGTTCTTCGTTTCCTGTTCCGGATATCGTTTCCAACATCGTGTAGTACGAATAGACTACGTAGTGTTTTCTATTGTTTATAGCTATACATTTTCATTCAATGTTGTTGATTCTCACTGAGATTGTACGATTAAAACCGGCTATTTCGGAGCTTCTTTTGTCACCTAGTTTGAATTTAGTTTTAGTATAATAAACTTTTGCACAAGACTAATCATGACTGCAGTTTTAGCGTCTGACGATGTTGAACATGTGCTTTTGATGTTGATAGGCCGGGATTCTGAAGATTCGCAACTTCATTTGCCGTTGTTGTTCCTCCAGGGTTTGATCATTGGGTGCTAGATATGGGTTCTGTTGGCTTCCACAATTCTGAGAGCGTAGATTCTCCATCAGTCTGCCGTTTCGCACTCCACTACACTTTTCATTTGTGTTTAGAACTTATATGCTGGATGTAGATTTCGAAGCACCGCGTCATATTACAGCCTAGCTCTACAGTAGATGCAAGCAGTCAATTTTGAATTCATTTTAGATATCCGAAAATGTTCCTAGGTATCGAACATCGTAAATTCTTCAAGTAAATCATTTAATTTTAACAAAAATAACCTTGAACAGGATAGTTATTTTGAAAATTCGTAACAAAAAATATGCTGAGAGGATACGAAACAAACAGAACAAAATGTTTTACATATCAATGTAGTACTAATCCAAGCGCGTTGAATACTATTCATTAATTTTTTTCCAGTTTCTGAAAATAATTTGCAAAAAAAAAAAATGTATACTTAAAGATCATCATCATCCGCCGTGTTTATCTTTGCAAGCCAAAAGTCAAACATTTAGCGAGGGTGCTGTAACCTCACCAAATTGCAATGTGGAGCGAAACCAGTTATAAACCAAATGTGCTTATATTCCAGTTCCTTTCGTAAATTTAATCGTTTTTACATTAAATAACAACGTCACTGACATCGTGCCACATTTCTGCTTATTGTTTTTGATTTTTGCGTAGAAATGACGGCAGAATATTACGTGATCAAATTTGTAAACCATGAAACGTAACAAAAAGTAATATCTAAGTATGTTTTTTTTTGTTACATTGAAACTTTTGAAATGAATTTACGTTTTAACTTCACCGCATTTTTAAAACAGTGACTGATATTTCAAAACTGCGTCGGGTTATGCAAAAAGCAATGTTTAGGCAGAAGCAACTTCCGAAATCGGGAGAAAAATTCACTTTTTAGACCCGAATCTAGTCCGGTTTTCAGTCAAAATCCGGCGGAACCGAAGATCTACGAGTGGAACCGACATATTCTTACTGGAAAGCCAATGATAATGCATAATGTACCACATAACACATTGTCAGCAGAACTACCAGAGATAAATGCACTAATTCGTGGGATAGACTATGGGGATGGTATGTATAGGTGTTCCGCACAGCGGCATACTTTGTAATTAATAGACGGCAGTGTTCTACTTTAGTTTCCCCTGAGCGTGCCCCGTGTAGCAACGGTCGTAGTTAGCGGAACCTACATTTGCTACGTGCCAGGACGTCGTTTCCGTGCGGTGGCTCCTAGCCTACCTTCACACATAAGTTCAAGATAACCACAAACATTGCAGGACAGCAATTCACTCGGGAAGTCTGACGTAGTCTAATGTTGGAGACGTTATATCTCTATTGATTCGAGAGTGTTAGTATTTCTCTAACGGAGGTCTTTAGCGCAGGTGGGGGGGATGGGAGATCCCCGAGAAAACCCGCTGATTAGCAACATCGTCCGGCACGATTCCGACATGTGAAAATCCGGGAACCGGCCCCGCCGGGATACTCTTAACGGAAATTCAAGATCCGAAGTATTAAGAAGGCATGGTACCTAATTCAACGGTAAAATCATTAATCTATAACTGTAGGTTTCTTGAAACCTATTTGAGAAAATTAAACAATAGCAATCCTAGACAATATTTTTAGCCAACGTTTTAAACAAAATAGTTTCCAGTGTTACAAACATCTGAGGCACAATCTCTGACGCCGGAACCTCGTGCATTTAACAGCGGCGCGAGAGACACGCCTAACGAATTAGTAATTTTGTATAAATATTTACTCATAAAGTTGGCATACACCATTATCTAGGATTGTCATTGAGTATTTTATCCATATTGGCTTCGAAAGAGTGTAGAAATCAATTAATGTTTTCAGTGTTTATTCATCTACCACGCACTCTTAAGTTTTGTATAATTTAAATTATAGAAGCGTATATTCAAGTGTGTGTTATTTTAGTAGAAAAGTGTAATGTGGATCAGTTCAGCGATTTCGTGTGAAATAATGCGCGTGGCATGCTACAATACTGTTCATGCGCATAGCGAGGACTTCTCGTAAGAAGTGCTCAGTGGACGGTGTACGGCCTGTGCTCGGCTACACCATAGCTGACGACATGGGCGTGTCCCTGTGCAAGGTGCGTGCAGCGTGTCGAGTACATATTTCCTGTGTCCGCCACATGACGTCGGCTCGCTCGTCGCAGACTTGAAACACGCCTACCTCCTACTGTTCCTTGGTTCATCTCCTGTATCTGCAGCCATGATCTTTCGTCATTTATTTCAAGCTATTGCAAATAACTCGAAAATTTTTTAACAAAATTCATCGAAAACATTTGTCACTGTGTACAGTCATACGATACACAATTTTGCTAGAGCGTTTTTTAAATAAGCAAAGGAAAATTTCTTCATTTTGGCTTAGTTTGACAACAAAGTATGTAATGATTCAGAGGCAAAAATCTAAAAATCCGTTTGGTGTATTGTAACAAAACAATTCAGATACCAAGTAAGTGTTAAAACTGGAAGAATGAATTTTTGACATACGTATTGATTCGCGTTAAAAATAAAAAATTCGAAACCACTGCCAAACAAAAGAACTAGGCCTTAAGGGGATTCACCAGTCGTATTTTCTGTAAAATCAGTGTTTACGCCTACCCGTGTAACTTCGTAAGTAATTGATATAGGAATACAAGTTTTTTTAAAGGGGTAGTACAAAAGTATTCCCTACGCCCGCCAGGACTTACTTTTTTCCTATCGATTATATTTCCACAGAAAAAAATGCGTGAAATTGGCTAAAAGTACCATTTTTACAGCTTTGGCGCCTAGGTGCCTTAAGGCAAATTAGAAAACTACATCCTGGCAAACATAGCTCAATCCTTTGGCTTTCGATATATGTAATAATACCCCAGTGTAACAGATCTAATTTACGTGTAATTAGAGGACGCGCAAATGTCTGTTGTAGGGCTTGGAAGGGCCGGGCGGTGCCAAGATACGTCGGTGCGCTTCACAAGTTGAACCAATTAGAAGCTAGTGAGGTGCAATGGTGTAAGTTATACTTTTCTATCATCCCTTAAAAACTCGTATCCCTATATCAATTACTTACGAAGTTACACGTGTAGGCGCAAACACTGATTTTACAGAAAATACCTGACTGGTGAATCCTCTTAAGAGTCCTTCGCGGTGTCAAATGT
>PNEQ01058497.1:0-38429 GCA_003012365.1 Medauroidea extradentata | reverse complement strand
AAATAGCGTACATGAAGTTAAACATATACTTTAATACACATTTTAAATTGTAAGTAAACACATACAATCATTACATTTTTAACATACGTGTCTTGGTTTTTTATATGTGAAAGCATATGCTAAAATGTAAAATTATGAACTTTACATATAGTCTGTAAATTCGCACAGAGTTTTAGTGACTAATTCATAAATTGAAAAATAATAATAATAATAATGTGCTGAATATATTGATTGAAAATTTGCCGGTATTAATATTTTGATGTCAAATCACCATTGTGATGGTCTTCATTCGAGTTAATGAGACGGTCAGTGTCAAACATACTTTCCAAACTATGAACTGCAACCCGAAACCGGAGCTGTGCGACCGGCAAGTGTAGACGCACCCACTTGAATGAGTGTATTGTTGTCTCCCATCCCTTCATCCCTTCCCCCGGACCGCCGGACGCACTGACCTGTCTTTTCCCTTCAGAACCTGTTTCCAAGGAAAGTGTGGTCGCCCCCATTTAAAGCTAGGGTACATGACTCGCCCGCTGAGAGGGGTCGGGCAAACCGATCCCTTAAAAAAGGAAAGTGTGGTCCCAGCCTAAGCACTTGGGAAAGGTCTCGGGTGATCCAGCTGCAATTCGCGACGCTGTAGGTGTTCTAGTTCAGCTCTCGGGCAACGCGATAAGGGGTGGCGAATCAGCACTCGATGCATGTCGAGGCCACCCCTTCCCGGCGTCTTTGAGGGTCGGCAGATCCGCGGTGGGACCACCCCCAATACAACCCTCCAGGACAAATTCCGCGTACTTCCGGTGTGCGGGGGCGGCGGTGGTAGTTGATGGAGGAGGCACGCCCCCTCGCCGCTTCCCAGAAAACACTAACCAGCCCCCTCTCCCCCCGCCACTTAGAACCCTCGCAGGAAGCCGCCCTACCCTCACAAGCCTCGAGGAAGTGATCAATTTGGCACGTTCCGCCCCGCACGGCTGGTCTGGCTCCTAGTTCCCATAAGGGCTGAGGCAAGAAGCACGTGCCTCTGTACACCCCTACATGCTGTCCACGGTAGAAAGAGCACTTTTTAACAGCGTATTTCATTATTTCATTCACTTTAAATAGTTACGCGCTACAAAGTTCAGTTCTTGGCCGGTTTACAATTTGAAGTATTAAAAACCCTAATATAATATTCACTCACATTTAATTTTTACACCTATGCCAAACACAGATTCTTAATTTCATCATAACAAATAATTGCACCTAGGAAGGCATAGCTTAGTGAATATAAATAAAAATAAATTCCCAGTGTTGAACCAAGCCGACTATGATAAATAAAATTGTTAATGATAATTGTAATTTACGATCTGTGTTATTATTGTTAATTTATGATTACATCAAATCACTACATATTGCAATGCAAAAAAAATGTAACTTTCCAAAACTACCACTGGTTTTGTTTTTTCTTATGCCTTATTTCTAATATATGTTATAATTGTCATTTTGTATTGTTAAGAATTATAACTAAAACTTTTGTTTGCGAATCAAAAAATAACTTTCTTTCATTTGTTATTTTTAAAACGTGTTTTGTACCCTCGAACAGTTTTAGGTCCTGGGTAGAGGTAGAAAGAGGAAAGCGAAAGGGACTCGACCAGTGGCGTGTGGTGATCAGTTGCAAGGTAAGCTGGTGTTTGCTCACTGCTGTACAATCTCGGTGCACGAAGTACATACTAGTATCAACCGTAAAACTGGGTCTAACACAACGCAATGCGGCCACTCACCAGTCTCTGTCCACTCTAAGGTCGCAGCAGGAATAACAATTATTAACGAAATATATCAAAACAATATAATTATATCTTGAATCCTCAAATTGTGACTGTGCCGCAACACAGTTGCCTTGTATTTTTTCAATACTTCAAACAAAATTTATACTGTGCAAACATTTTATTGTCATTCACTTGAATGAATTAGCTGCAACCTTAGAATGGATAGAGTATAGCTGCACGACACATATTATACAAATTGACGTCCGCTGCACAACCACGTCTGAACGGCTAACGTTCTCGAGGTATTTAACAAGTGTGGTTGAGAACAAACGCAGCTTATCTTGCAACAGTCTCCACGCGCCGCTGGACTCGACAAACCATCCGAAAATTCGCCAGGAGTGATTTCGGTGAATTTACGTGTCTTTTTTTTTTTTTTTTCAACTGGGTAGAGTGCACTTCTGCCTATGTGTTAGTGAGCCAAACTCAAAACTGCTATTTTCTTTAGTTGTTTCCGTTTTGAACTGGGCCATCGATATTACATAATTCAGATTGCAACTGTCAGCGCAGATATTTTAATTAAACTTCCAAATTTAGATATTTGGAAGGACTTTGTAAGAAATATAAAGTGATATTTCACAGACGTACGAAATGAGTCTACTATCATTATACAAATATTATTTGTATTTTCCTTGTATGCGTTTTGAATATTTTATAATAGTAATGCTATATATTGTCGAAATTTTAAACTGCTGTATTTATACTGTACTCTGAAGTAACATATTAGCAGAAAATTCTTAATTTTGCAGACGTCCCACATTTTGGGTGTCTCGCGAGTTAAATTTAAACGCTTATGACGACTGTCAACCTACATTTGTGCGGTAGATTCAGTAATTAGCTATGCTGTTTTTAACATCAGGAAAAGGCAGACAAATAGAACATCTGATTCTCGAAAATTATATTTGCATCCAAAAACACAATCCCGCATCAATAATTTTTTTTTAATAGACGAACCTTTGATAAACAGACAGCGGAAATTCTGTAAACAAGCAATTCTTTCATGAATTTCTCTTGGTAGCTGAAACATACTTTTATTTCCCCCGGTTCGCACAAATACGTAAGACTTAAATACAAATGTAAGTATAACACATGGCCAAGTAGTTTTGTTGATACCTTCTTTGCCCTCCATTTTGCCGTATGCAGTGCTGCACTCCGGAGGAAGCGATTCCGCGAACATCCTTTATTCACAGCGCGCCAAATTGGCGTGCAAGGTTTTCGTAAAACTCTTTTTTCCTATGGGACTTTAAGCGGTGACCCTACAATTTTATTTTAGGATAGTATGAAATAAAGGCCAATGCACGCTTCTCATTTTGCACTTCATGAATTCAGGTGGAATTTTCGGAGTAACTCCAGTTTTAAAGAAACAGTTTTTAGCCAGTTTGAGAGGTACCAAAATCGCGTTTCTAACAAGCACGCTGAATATTTGAAATGCGAGAAGTGTAATTTCAAGTGTGTTTTATTTTCAAACATAACAGCAGTAGGAATAAGGTAAGTGGTTTCGCGTAAAAAAAGGGATTCGCCAGGCACATTACAACACAGTGCATGCGCCAGGTACCCACGGAGTTTTGCAGTGATTTCGAAAATAATATTTTTTATTGCTACCTAATACTCATATCAAAATTTCGCTGCAAGTTTTGACACTTATATGTTATAATTTGTAGCTGAATTTTTTTGTAGAATTATACTGAACGGTTTTCCAGATTTCATTACCCAAAGTACCACGTTTTTCGTCGTGAAAATATGGAAAAATGAAGGAAATTATTTTTTTTTTGCTGGCGAATGGTACATTATTTTAAAAAACGCGTCCACAGTATTGTGCATCGTGTGATTGCACATTGACTCAAATTTTTTCAAAACTTTTGGTTAAAAAATATTTGAGTTATTGGCACCAGTCTGAAAAAAAACTCGGGAACAAGCCCTTAAGGAGCCTCCCTAGATAGGCTGTGTTTGTGTGTGTGAGTCAGGAGCGGTAAGGTTGCCACTAACCGACATATGTAGTACATTATCGCCTCTCCGCGCAAGTCCCTCAGATGGCGTGCAGTGCTTCACTATTATCTTTTTCTTATGGGACTTAAAGTGGCTACCATATTATTTAATTTATGGGCTGCGTAATCCAAAGTCTAATGCTTGTTTCTATAGTTATCTTTTTCGAATACGATTGTTAATTTTCCAGATACGGAAGTCTGGAAAAGCCATTTTTGGCCGTTTTGAGGGACCAGAAAATAATGTTCCCAATAAACGTGCCGAACTTTCAAAACTATAGCGACACAGTTTGATGTGTGTGTTCTATTCGTAGATCTACAGATATTATGTATGGTAAATAGTTCCGTCAAATTAGAATAGTCGTAACTCGCTGCAGCGTATTTCACGCGCAGGTAGGGAGGCCCCTTAATCGCTGTCGCTCTCAATAGAAAGTCACAGGTGACGATCTTTACCAGAGGTGAAGTTACAGAATGGACTCTCAGGCCTTTAACGCACAAATCAGCCTAGTCAGCTACCTTCGTGTGGACAGATTGGAAGAGTGCTTGCTAGTCGATGTACAATTACGAACCCTATACTACTGCCGCATAAACATTGTTGCAGTGTGTTAGGGGTACGTTTTTTTTTTTTAAAGAAATACTAGTAAACGTGATTTCGATGTGTGTATATGCGAAAAGAAAACATTTAAAACTGTGCTCATATATTTTTGTTTGCTATATATCGTACTTACAAACTTGGCTTCGGCGCACCTCAAAATGGCTGAAAACGTATGAATTCGGTTGTATTTATTTATGTTTGTTACCTCAGAACTCCGTCATCTAAAAACCGATTTTTTTTTGTTTGAAAGGGATTATTTTCAAAAGGGTCCCATTTTAGACCGATTGGCATTGGACCTTGGAACTCCTCAAAATCGAATAGGAGTGAGTGAGAGATTTTGGTCAGAGCATAAGATCGAGGTTTTTAGTGTGGGTGAGGGGTGACTTGAGGTAAGTATGGAGCGGGACCGGAATGAAAGGGAGGGGGAAACGGGAGATCCTCGAGAAAACACGCCGACCAGCGGCATCGTCCGGCACGATTCCCACATTAATCCGGGGACCGACCCCGCCGGGAAAAAAATTTAACAGGAAATGTACATTGATTGAGATATTGGTAGGTTTCTGACGATCCAAGACTAGGTATGTACTACCTAATTACGGTCAAGGACTTCCTGGATTGACTTGGACTGCGAAAGCACAACGGAACTCCTTAACGACAAACAGCATGGACGTGGAAGGTAGGCACCAGAACTCCGTTAAAATAAAAAATAAATAAAAAATATAAAAATTTTAATAAGAAATATCACCGACTTCAAAAAATTCTGCTCTAAAAAACACTAAAAAGTGTTAATTTATTTTTAGACTACTTCGAACACAATTAATTTATTAGGACAGTAATATACAGTACTATTGTTATTTTTGGAGTCGGTGCCAGCCAAGCTTTCAAGAAATTTTTCGAAATCTCCTAAAATTCACCAAATATATTTAAGTTACATTAATTCGACAATGTAGCAATACCTAATTAAACCAATTTACAAATGAACACAACTGCCTAAAGCGACTCCTTAATTACAAATAGACCTAAATAAACCTATTTACCAAAATAAACAAAACAGAGACTAAAAGGGACACCTCGAGAATCTATTGAAAAATGAACACAGATTTCACGTAAAAAAAATTAAATACCGTAAGGCGATTCTAAACATCAAGAAACAACAATCCAGTACAATTAGAGAAATTTTATAGCATACAATTGGGTCGAAAATGTAGATATCGGACACAAGTGTCAACGTCTGCCCGCATTCGGGTCGCTCACTCAAGGTGCTCGCCTCCCAGCCCCGCCGTATACGCCTGCCACTCCTGTCTTTGTGTCTATTAAGAAATACTTAGTTGCAGGCAATGATCAATTTCAATAAATTAGATGTGTACCTATGCTACTTCGTTGCACGTTTGTTAACCTTGGCTGGCACCGACTCCACAAATAACAATAATATTGTATATTACTGTCCTAATAAAATGACTGTATTCTAAGTAGTCTGAAAGTAACGTAATTATTTTTTTTTCTTTTTAGTGCATTTTTTTAAGTCGGTGTTATTTTTGGGTAATTTTTCTTTTCAGACTGCTATCACGTAAAATATACCAACTGGAATCGTAAAACAAATACAGAAGCACCGGCTGGACCTTACCACGAAATTTCCGTAAGTAAGAAAGTAGGAGGGTCACAGCTTATATTCTCATAGGAAAAAGCCATCGACCAAAACACTGTACGCCGTTTTCGCGCCCCGCGCATAAAGGCGATAAGGTTATTGACGTAATTATCTCCTGCCAGTTTCCGTACCTCAGACGCGACATCTAGTCCTGCTGTATTGGGCAAATCCGAGCTGAAGTGTTATTTCACATACAACCTGGTGGCTTAGACTTTTACTAAAGTACCCTAAGTGTTTGTCTACATGGAGAGCGTTCATACTAACGTAGTGCTATATATTTTTACCTAAGTCCACAGTAGTACCTATTCCCGTCAAAATATAAATTTAAAAAATGAAAATGATTTTGAAATTAGCAAACGCCTTCGTGACGTCGATAATTAAAAATAAAATTACAAAAATTGCACTTGCAATTTTTTCCTCACGTTTTGTTGGTTTGCTCCTGACACCACAAATTTTCCGTATCATATCAATGGGTAACAACAGGTAGGGGAGAGGAGCAAGGGTATATTGGTCCCCCCTCTGAATCCTTGAAGAAAGGGCAAACCTTAAACACTCTACCTGTCAATATATAATATTTTACGTGCTCTCTCTTTATTTTAGTAACGTAATTTAAAGTAATTATATGGATGCAAATCTATTTTACAAGAAACCCGTTGTACCTCCTTACTGATGAAATTAGAATAGCAGTTACATAACGTTTGTCCCTCCATTCCCTTGGAAAATTTATTTCTACCCCTACATCATGTACTTATGATACAAATATGGATATTGAAGAGGTAAACACCAATGTCTAATCATGTTTAACTTTTGAGAACTGGCTTGTAGAAGTTACAACTAGAGATGTAAAATGCAGCCTGAGAACGTACGTTTCTCTTACATATTTATATTCAAGACAATGAAAACCGTGATAGTTGTTCTAGCAATAAGACTCCGTGTCGAAGCGAACCGCACGATCGAAAGAGTCGAAAACAAACTCTGAAAGCAGACAAAGACTTTGGTTAGGAGTGTGAGTTTTTTTTTATTTAGACGCCACGGCTGGAGAAGAAAACGCGATCCGTCGAGGCACAAGAACATAAGCTGTTATTTTTTTTAAACTGCTGTGGCGACCGGACGAGACGGTTGCAGTCGGTGACGACACTAGTGGCGCGTGACAAAAAACGAAGTAGAATTTATTTACCGCAGCGCGCCGTGACTTACCGTCTGGTAAACACAGACAGCCGGTTAGTACCAGGACACGCGGCCATCTGCAGAGCCGTTTACATGTAGCCCGGCTATGGTCGGGTAAAGCCATAGTGTCTACATCGTTGTGTCGTCTAGTCTGTTGTCTGTGATGCCGTCCTTGTTATTCTGTCTTGTCTGCGCTGTCTTAATTGTGGTGTCCTGAATTTTACACATTGTTTTGTTTTTCGAATTTTATTTTTGGATGTTTATTTTATTTTCCTTCATTTGTTGTTGGCTAATTTCTTATGGGATCTTTCGTGTTCTGTTCTTTTAGTTTATGGATGTGTCGACTACAACCAAACTAGACTTGTTTCTTTGTTTTTTCGTTTCTCGTTTGTTTTTTTTCCTTAGTCTCATTCTAAGATTTTTGGGACGACATAATATTACAATGTCATATGTCAACAATAATACAGTACGTTATTCTGCCCCATTGCAAGAACATTCAAAGACATTAAAGTAGTATCAGTCCACTAATTTTATTCATATAGTTACATTTTCATGCGTGGCCCAGTACAATCAACTCACTAATATCGAAATTTCATTTTTTTAAACGTAGTCATATTGACTACGATCGTTCAAATGCCTTTCAGTTTCTCACAATATAAGATTTCGTACGAACAATTTTAAAATCAATACCTCCTGAATACTTATATTTTCCCGTACTAAACGGCCGAACACATTTCAAATTTCTAAATTTTCAAGTACATGTTTGAAAAAGCTAAACGATGTGCCCCGAAGATGAGCTTCACTGAAAACTTACAACACAATTACATGTGACCGATTTTCCACATGAAAACTTCGCAGCTGTTTTACTTTATATTTTTAATTCGTCATCATTTTCATATATTAAAAAAAACTAAATGTAAACTGTACTGCAATGCAATATTATTACTAGAGATGATGGTTTATCGCGTGAAAACTTGACTATTTGCTAGGCTTCAACGTACGTTCAACTTATCAAAAGATTACTGGCTTTTCCTTGTACGCGAAGCTACTGCCTTATTTGACTAAGCCAATAAGAATACCGCTATTTTAATATTTGATGCACGTTATTGGTTTATAGACAGCTATGCTGTGTCAGTGTTTTCAAGGCTATGTTGGCACAAAACATTTTCGCGATATACCATCATCTCTAGTTATTACATAACCAAACCGATGTAATACCCTTCTGTTTTGTTGGTAGAATCCGGCCCAGTCATTATTTAAGCGTTTTGTTTATCCCTACACCGTGACGGGTCCCTGGGTAACTGCTACAGCGACACTGCGATAAAAATGTCCAACCAATCAGAGGCGAGATCGCCGACGACATGTACGACTGCGATAGAACATGCTCTAACACAGCTGCGGTTGTCGCTTACGAACAGAAAACAAATGAATAATTTAGTAAGTAAAGTAGCGTGACTACGAGGAAGAAAATTGTTACCATTGCAAACAAATAACCGAACTGGACGTAAATATAAAAGAAAACTATTTCGGCAATATATCGAGTATATCCATCACGAATTCCAGTAACAAACTATAGGCGCTTATGAAAATTCACGAGGGTAGAGTAGGTCAGCCAAAATTTCAAGTTTTCGGTGTTTGAAATGACACCCCAGTTAATTTTAACTGTGTTCGAAATTTCAACTGATGGCCACTTGGTCAATTACTAAAACTAATGTTATATTTAAATATAAATATAATTTGTGTAAAGAAAGCATTGTGGAGGTAGTAGTCAGCAAAATATTTATCATGTATAAAAAATGTAGGCTTTTTTATTTATTTATTTTTTTATTCCCGTAATTTTAAAACCTTGAATAGCATCGCAGGCGGTTATCAAATCTGGTAATTGACAAAATCTGTTCACGTGACTGAAATAAACTACCCTACTCCAGTGAGTGAATTTTCATAAGCGCCTAATAACAGTGCGTCAATTTAGGCCTTCATTTGTCTCATTCTGATTCCAGTTTCTACAAACAGAGGCCACAGTAAATAACAAAACAACATTTTCAGTCCTATTCGTCGTTTAATAACATTTTTTTTTATGCATGAAATATTCAGGCGTATTTTAAATTCCCACAATTTTAAAACCTGGCTTTCGAGCGTCCAACAACTACCTAGTGATCACTAAGTCAGACAATGGGTAGAGTGAATAAAATCGTGTAAAATCTCATAAATCTTAACTAGGGAAAAAAGTCTCCTATTTAATGTGAATAACAGTATACCTTGCTAGTTAGACTTTACTTGAGTCTAAATTGTTTACTACGTTAAATAAGGAAGTATTTACTTGCGACGAGGAAAAAGATAGAAAAGACTCGTGCCGCGACGTATTTTACGTCCCAGCACGTTTATCTACCTTACCTCCTTCCTCACATCTTCACTGCCATACAACTAACTCATTTTGCGAACCGTTGCGGTAAAGTACGCGTGCGTATTTCACAACTATGAAGAAATTTAGATCTTTGAAGAAGCAGAGGCGACAGAAGACGTATTTGACAACAAAGCCGCTACTCACTCTTTTGGTAGGTAATCGATGCAACCCACAATTATTTCTGCAAAAGACAAGACATGTGAATATGTAATGGAGAGGTATACGATAAGTATAGGGAAGCAAACAACTCCTGCACAGCTAAATTAATTGCTTAAAAACATGAAGTCTTACATAAAGAAAAAAAAACATTACCTGAAAGCAACTACAAATAAGCCTATCAAGCCCCTACCATTGGAAAAGTAGTTTGTTGCTATACAGTCGCGACTGAAAGTAATCAGGTTTATGCCAAGTGCCTGGAGGCCTGGCTCTTTGAATTGTAAGCATAAGTACGTCAGAGATACCAAGCGTCTCAACATAAAATAAGTAAGTGCCAAAAACCTCCAAAGTCAAGAAAAATTTCCAAAGAAACTTAAACTACAAGCTGTAACAAAAGCGACTGTAGATCTTACAACCGCCGAACTGCACAGATTGTTGCTACTGAAACATATATTAAAATATTTTTTTTTGGTTCTGAAATAAATGTTAACCAGGGGTGCCTACAAAGGAAAAGGGTGGGTGCATTTCAAGAGAGGGGTGGACGAAATTGTAAGAATGGTTAAAAAAATCATAAGTTCGAAGGGAAAAGGGCGAAGATTGATATGTATGGGAGAAAAAAGAAAAAAGTGTTGGAAGTATTGGCTATTCCACTTTAATAATGACAGAAAGAGGTTAAGGGGTTGTACCTTGCGTACAGTGACAGGGTTGGTGGATGTTAGTTTTCTGGAGTCACATGATGTGCATCGGTCCATTTGTACCTACAACAGCGAGCAAGCTCTCTCTGTATCTACCCGTCTCTGCAAGGAAAGAAGTCGAGTTATTACCAACCCCTTGTTTTCGAAGAAATGACCAGCCTCGCCCCAAGTCTTCGCACCCATGTCTAGGGAGGTTTCCGCCACCAGTCACGTGATGAGCGTGAATGTCTATAGTTTTAAGCTGTGAATATGTGAATATCTTGTGGGGATGCATAAATTGCCAATAGTGTTGTCGTATTTCAAGGAAAGCTACCGTTTTTTTTTTTTTTTTTTTTTTTTTTTTAGCTGTTAATCATGCCTGAACAAAAACAACTTTTTTTAAGTACAGGTGTCTGGAGCTAATGTGCAAAGATACAGTTTGTCAGGACAGGTAGTCGGAACATTGTCTACAAAATTAATAATAATGTGGTTATCAAATACAAAATAATTGATTATAAGTACTGTGGTGGTGATGGCTGAAAGCCTTATGTCGAGATGACAGTGTTTCAAGGAGTAATTACGTTGGAAGGAAATCGGAGAGATGAGTTAATTAACAATATCATCAATCAGTACCCGGCTGTATGAAAGACTATTAAATTTTTCTCATATTAATGTCCGTGGGCATGCGTTGACGTAGCGGTTATAGTGAAGATAATACTGATACGATTCCCATGATTTTCACATGTGGGAAATTTAAATTCATACAGCATTCAATTTTTGTTCTCAAATTAATTTACACCAGATTGTAAGTTTGTTTAAATAATTTACCGCAGCTATATAAAATAATTTGTCAAGTAGCACTCACACACAAGCTTTGCTTATGAGAGTGTGATGTTTTCCATTATATAAAAAGTATTTATTAAAGTGCTGTAATCGGTATGTGGAAATACATTGTTATTATTTTATTATATTATATTATTACATTGTTGCCACATCGTTTAAAGTACAAGAGATGCTTTTTTTTTCACTGAAGTTCCGAGTGCTATTCTTTTTGACAGCTAAAATTATAAACATTTTATCTGTAGTGAAACTTTTGTTTTGGATTAGTTTTCTGTAAGATACCAAACTCACACATCTATTTGTGAACTTAATAAATAATTCAAGTAATAATTTTTACATTTTTACACAAATTGTTATTCGCCTTTCCCTTTATGTCCTACTTTTTCATGCACAGTAAAGATATAATGCAGCATGAAGCTGTTCTTTTCCAAGGCAGTAAACTGTTCGTTCGGAACAGAAAGAAAAACGGAAACTGTAATGTATTCGTCGGTGATCGAACCCGAACTCTTAGATTGTAAATCCTTGTTGGTATTAATTACACTAAGTTGGTAGTTGTGAAGTTAGAATAATACTTGGTTAAAGTTGATCTATTAAGGAGTAAAAACTAGGGAAAAAAGTTTTTCGTGCTATTTACAGTTTCCTAGTACTGTCGGGCGAGGTCCTGAATAATTATTTTTTACAGCAATGTGAGTTTATATGCGTTTGTCTATAGGTTATTATACGTTTGGCGTGCTGGCGTCGGAAATGTGGTGGTGGTGATAGTGGGTTCTATGAAATATGATCAGAGGTGTTGGTATATCGCGAAAATGTTTTGTGCCGACATGCCCTTGAAAACGCCGTAGTTAACTGCAACTCACGTGATTGGGTGATGTACGTGTGACACAACGTAGCTGTCCGCAAACCAATAACAGGCAACAAATATTACAATATTGGTATTCTTATTGGCTCTGTCAAATAGGGTAACAGCTCCAAGTACAATCAAAAGCCAGTAATCTTCTAGTAAGCTGAACACGTGTTGAAACCCAGCAAACAGTCAAGATTTCCCACGATAAACCATCATCTGTAAATATGGTATAAAGCTCCGGGTTTGTCAAAAGTAACTTTGTGAAAGTTGTTTACCGAAAGGAACATCTGTAAAACTATTACAGTTTCTGTCTGCTATATATTCTTTGTTTAGGTTCGAAAAGTGCGCGACTAGCACCATTTTGTACCTAAAAATTTTAATTTTCCAATGGGAGAATTCCCGGCCCGACCGCCTTTAACTCGGGTTGTCAGCAAAATTGATTCATATTTAACTTTGTTACAACATTACATAGAGGGGAAGGGGTTGGCACCCGTGCGTTAACCTACGAATTCTCCGCTACTCATATTTTCCCAATTGTTAAAAACTATAACTGTGTTATAAGTTTCAACACGAGTGTTAATTAGTTTTCGTTCTTAATTTTTATGTAGAAAATGGTAAAGGGTTTAGAAGAAATACAGGGGAAAAAAAATTGTGTTAATAACGTAGGTTTTAAACAACACTTGTAATACAATACGGATGCAACTTATTTACATTCCGCTTAGGACTGCAACAACTTCATCTCTTTTCATTTCACCTCGCGGATTATCTGCTCTCTTTCATATATATATATATATTGTTAGCTGTGATGTCCTACACATTATATATACACACATATATAATGTGTAGGACGTCACAGTTAACAACGCCTTTAGTCACTTTGTCCAATGAAATTCTTACCTTATTAAAAATTATTGCAAACCTTTGTATAATCTGGCCAATTATGCTTTTAATAATTCCTCTTTCTTGAGGGTGGGAGACGTACAAATGTTCATGTACGTATCGTACAACAGCGAACAGTGTTACTAGCCACAGAGTTAATCCATAACCATAATCGCCCAGAAGTCATGCTGCCCCATGGTACACGCGTAGCAGAATAATTACGCACTTCCATACAAACTAATATAAAAAAAATTGGAAAAATACTCCCTTGGAATTACTGTCGTTAAAATTCGGGCATCATGGTAATACAATTATTCTGTAAACGTAACCACATGTATTAAATAGGCAGAGACGGTTCAAGCTACCTGCGATGTCATGGATCTGTTTCCATGCGACTTATATATAGCAAGTCCTCAGAATAGGGCAGATAATGTGAAGCACTCGATACTTGCTAGTTGTGATACGACCAAGAGACGTGCCAAAATGATGTATGGTCTACGAGACCGCAACGAATAACTTACTAAGGACTCAAGTAAAGAATTGTGATGCAACTAATGAATATTAGTGTTTGCTAGAGCCAGACTGAGTCTACAAAAGTCCGGATTATATGGCTGCAAGAAGCTACTGCATTTGGATAGTTGGGTAGTTTGGCGCAGTCAGACAATTCTGGGGACAACGGACACGTCACGTAACGGTACTGACACACTGTGGGTTGATTCTGGACGAACGACCCCGGCAGACCACGTGAACGAACGTTAGTTGGTCTGATAGTCATAAATATAGTCATCGTGTACCTTGTTCATCATTCTATAACGTGCGGCAGCGAACTCTATAATTTTACCAGAAGTGACCCTGACAACCAAAATACTTTGCCATTAACACTTCAGCATATTCGCCTACGTTTGCACTGTTCTCAAGAGGAAGCATCAGGGACTTCATGAGAACTATTGTCTTGAGAATGACACTCATATTTAGGAATGTATTACCACAAAGTAAGGGGCAAAATGGCGACATGTGTTTCAATTAATTGTCGATACAATTTGAACCCAGAAGGCAGTCGTGATTATCACTTCAATTGAATACTTACACAAATTTACACTGTGTTTTCTCAAGAATTTTGGAAACTCAAATTCTAAAGTAGAGGAAAGACTTGTAACGTGTTTTCGATTAATCTTTGATTATATCGAACCAGTCGAGACAACGACGGTTTATTTCCATGATCGTGAAGCCTACACAACAATTAAAAAAAAAAATTCTGAATTTCACCTTTTAGGAGTTTACAAGGATGTAAACGTATTTTCGATTATTCTTTGATACAGCTTGAACCCAACAGTCTATCGTAGTGATTTTTAATTCAAATATACACTTATAAAATGTGCAATAATAAACATCATAATACTTCAAACATTTACTCTTAAGATTAAATGTCCCCACAATAACTGCGAATGCCACTACCACGAGGCAGAACAAAAATGAGCTGAATTTATTTCTTGTTTTTCTCTAGAATGAGAGAACATATATTTTATCTGAAAATGGTAAGTTGTGTTTCTTCAACAAACAAATTTTAATAATTGTCTTTTAACCCTGTGGATTAATCGAAAAGTCGAGTTCGATTATTTCTCCTAAAATACATACATTAAAAAAATTTAAGCTTACAGGACAATAGTCCGGTGCCAGCAGAGTACGATGTGAGGTACAAAGTATAAATAACTGTTAAAAATTAACCGAAAGATAAATTAAATAAATCATGTACATTGGTGGCGAGTGAAGGAATAGGGAGGGAGAGCCATGTGTTGAGCAAAGAAAGTGAGAAGAAAAGACTACGCTGAGAGAACTGATAACTCGAGGTGTAGAGCGTGTTTTGTTTCGGCCCCTTAAACATGACTGAGCTTTGGTTTTCGGCAAATGAAATGTTCTCATCGTTACAGAGTGAATAAATGGTAGCCACCATGTAGTGAAGACAACGCCATAACCAAGTAGTACAGAAGTCTGGCAATTACTTTGTAAGATTTTTCGCAAAAATGAAAACGTGATGTTCGGCTCTTCAAAAAAAAATATATATATACATATATATATATATGTGTGTGTGTGTGTGTGTGTGTGTAGACAATCATTATGGCTAAACTATGAAGATATCTTTCATGTGTATGTGTATGTGTATGTATGTGTGTGTTGTTTTTGCTAATTTACTCTTTCCATATTGGCAGTATTGACATGTTGCATTCTATTACACTTAACCATCGTAATAACATACCTCAGAATACTATGGAGAAAAAATACCAAATAAAAATTGCGTGATATATGTTTTACAAACAGCTCAATTTCTATTCAATTTAACAAACTTAACATTAATTAGTTTAAAGAATTCCTCGTACTGACAAAAGATATATGCTACGTTTTGTGAGTCACGTTTGAAAACCAAGATTGTTGGCGAGTTTTGCAAGTTGGCTGGTAAATTGTTCCATGCTCGAACAATATGAACAGTAAATAACTTTAAGAAATAACTTGACATCTTGACTTGTGGGTAGGAATGGATAATCCTCGACACTCCACTGTAAAAATGGGAACGAATTAAGTTAGTAAAGGGTAGGAAAAGTCACCTGTTGGGTAGCGCGCTGAAGTGGTGATTGTTCCATGAATATTCCAATCTGCATGTCAAGAAGTTGGGGGCAGCATCTGAAGAAGAAGAAAGTATTTTTTTTTTAAGCAGGGTTAGGGTGTGGAGTTACCTTATGCCATTTAGACGTAGGCGGCTTAGTTTTCTAGACACTAAGTTACATTTTCTCGTGGCTTACGAGCCAATGATTGTTTTGATTGATTAGCAATGAATGACTTGTTTACTAACATTTTACGTTTTGAATTTAAACTTAACTATTTGAAATGTAAGTTTGAGAGATTTTAAGCCACCAATTTTGTAATATTTATTTATCGAACTTCTTATGCGCTTTGCGCTTACATTTAGTCAAAGAAATTTAATCGTATGAAATCATAGTTCTTTGGTCTAAATTATTTGACATCTCAAGATGCGTTACTTCGCAGACGGTACCGCAGCCTTTCTTATTCAAATTTGTTTATTTGGTACTTGGTTAATTGCAGTACGTGGCGCTGCCGAGGACAACGAAAAACGCAACCAACATAGCCAATGCTACCATGCAGGGCCGGATTTACCACTAGGCCTACTAGGCCCGGGCCTAGGGCGCAATTTCACAAGGGCCACCTGTCAGGAATTTCCCAATCATAGTTTTTAATAGTGTCAATGTGACTACGAGCAAACAATTTCAATATGGCTTCACTTTTGACATTGTTGACTTACGCTGTCTCTGTTAGTTTCATCCGCCCTATGGCCAATCCAACTAATTATTTTGAAATATCTATGTTGCAATTAAGCAGAATTATTATTGTGTTATTGCTGTTATTCAAGAGGATAGAGCAGAGTAATTTTAAGTAATGTAGTGCTGATAACGGGAAAGGACGCCAGTTGTTAAGGAAGAATGGAAAGCAGAGGCTGCGTGGATGCTTGGACTGCCAGGCCTAGGGCACCTAGAAGCTTAAATCCGACCCTAACCATGAGCTACATCAACTGCATTTGACGAAGAAGTCATACTTTAAACTTGAACTAGTTTGGACATTTAGATAATTTGATTTCGATATTGACATTCATTGCAGTCAACTACCAATTATCTACGGGCAGATTATTTGATTTGCGGCAAATTTTGAACAAAGAGTAGAGTGTAAACGCTTCTGATTGTATAAAATAGAATAATATATCTGTAATAGTTATGAAATAGAAAATTTACACACAATATAATTCGTCATGATACATAGACTATGTAAAGTAATGCAGTGTTTTAGTGGTACGTTACTAATAGCCGTCCGGCATCGCTCTGCCGTCGATCGGAACTGCTTATCAAAGTCTGACAGCTTGACGAGGGTTTAGAATAAATGGATGGCTGTTTGTATTCTTCCGACTCGTTCCTGGGACATTGCACCTAGTAATCAACACTCGTGATTACTCATCATAACGGTAGTTTCCACCGTAAGACATATGTGAAAACTTACTTAAAAATTCCCGTGAAATTACTGATAATTTTATGGAAATATCTTTTAACTAGCAGTCCCCCGCGGCTTTGCTCGCGAGTATTATTCATAACTGGTAATATTTACATTAGTTTAAAAAACCTCTTTGTACACCAGATTGGTACTACAGTCATCAAGGGTTAGAATGACAAACCTGCAGGTTGGGGTATAATTTTGCAGCAGAATAAGTAGCTATAGCTGTCCACGCGAAAAGCAGTCTTAAGTTTATCCCTGTCACTAACAGCGACTTCACCTGGACCTTATTTTCATCACTGAAAAGTTGACGTTGTGGGGTAATTATAGACTCTAAAATGTAAAACCTTAATAGAATGAAAAACGTCTGATTTATCCTGTGCGTAACCATTGGTGACTCTATTACATATCTTCAGAATATTCACTTAAAGTTTAACGCATTAGAAAGTTTTGGTGGGAAAAGATTTCACGGAAACGTACTTGATGCCCCATCCCTGGGATTACTGAGATAGTATATTATGTGAGCTGATGTCGAGGAACCTAAGTGGAAAGTGAGCTGCATAATCCATTTTACCCCTTTTAAACGAGCACATGCAAATTGCACTAATGCTTTCTGCTTTGCAGTTTTTGTGTGTCAGAATTGAACGTTCGCGCGCAGCTTTTAACGGAATTCGAGCCCAGAACCTCCCGGAATGTAGACCTGAGCTACAAACAACTGCGTCACGTAACGTCGGAAAAATTCATTAAAAATAAATTTAACTTAAAAAATAAAATATTCATGTCCTGGGCTTATAGAGATTGTACAATACCTCGTCTCGATATGTTTCTGTAGTGTGAACTCCTGTGTAAATTATTTCTCGCTGGTCGTACTTGCTTTTCGGATCGTCTGTCTTGAAAGTTCACAAACTTAGTTTTATTCTTAACAATCAAGTTATCTCGTAAAGAAAAAAAAACTGACATATAATTTTTAAATACTTAAGTAAGCATCACTCTGACGCGAACAACACCTCAATATCTCTACTGGTTAGATAGATACTATGGGTTGATGGAAAACAAATTCTGCGGTTTTTCACTCTTTTGGGGGTCGAATATCGAAATACTTTAATTTCACGTCCTAAACATTTGTATAAGTATCCAATTGAAGTGCAAATCACGACGGTAGCCCCTTCAGTCGAATTAAAATCTTTTACATATTAAAAAAACATATATGACCCTGCACAGTACTGGGAATTCGAATTTCGAAAAATCTAAAAATTAGTTTTGCGATTATTTTTGTAATCATCACCCTAAATAAAAAATTAACTATATATCTCGACGGGTTCGATAGATATCGAGGATTTATCTGAAACACATTCAAGGTCTTTTCACCTCCTAAGAAAGTGAAGTTCGAAAATCACTTGAACCGCGTTTTATAATACTTAATTGGTGTCTCGTGGACGTGAAAAATACGAAAATAGCCCCCTGGACTCAATATATATCGACTGTTAATAAAAAACACATTTCACCTCTTTTCACCCCTTTTCACCTCCTTAGGTGGCGAATTTCGAAAATTCGTGATATTACTTTTCAGGTATTTGAGTAAGCAAAAAATCTTAAACAAAATCAATGTGGTCGATATGTATCGATTGTGAATCGAAAACACATCTTACCATTTCTTTACCTCTTTGGAGCCGAATTCAGAAAATTTATTTAGATATTTACTTAAGCATCAATCTAAAACAAAGAGCACTTCGATATCTCTATAGATATGGAGGGATAATCGAAAACACATTTCACGTAATTTCACCCCCTTAAATACAGAATTTCTAAACGTTTTGGAGTCCTGTCATAGACATTTGTATACTTAACCAATTTAAGTATAAATCACCACGATAGCCAAATGTGATTCAAAGATATAGACCATTCATAAAAAACACATTTTGCCCCATTTTACTGCTTACGGGTCGAATTTCAAAAAACCCTAAAACCACTTCTTGGGTATTTTCATAAGCAACATTTTGAAGTGAATACCAACTCTTTATCCTGAAGGATTCGATGCATATCGATAGTTAATCGGAAACACATTTGAGGTTTTTTACCGCCTTAAATGTTACAAAAATACTAAAACTGGCTAATATGCATTTTTATGAGTGTCCTATTAAAGTAAAAATCACAATAATAGACCGTCGAGTTCGAGCTAAATCTACGATCCTTCGGAAATACATTTCACCCATTTACACCTCCTTATTTATCGAATTTCGAAAAATCCATTCTTGGTGGGTGCCTACGGGGCAAGCTTTCCTTAACATTTCAGGATTTTAGGTCCAGCGGTTTGGACTGTGCGTTGATGAGTGAGTGAGTGTGTCAGGACACTTCATTTTATGTATTAAGATTAACGGAAACATTATTCTGTTATACATAATTTCGTTTCATTAACTTATAAACTGCGAGAAGAAACTAAAAAATAACCGTACTCATTATTGTGCCTGCATTCTAGAAAAGTCCCATAAATATGCGAGTTTCCATTAGTGGAGCTAGTTGCCTTCCGTAAATTAACGGACACTTCTGGGAAACTTATTACCAATATTTCTCCGTAAATCAACGAAAATTATTTTTATCAGTGCCACCAAATGTTTGTGAGACTTTTTAGCAACTGTTGTTCAGTACTCCTTAGTAACATACTAAAATATTCCACTGGCATTCGGTACCACTTGAAATACTCCCGTGTACACCGTTATAAATTTTAACGGAAACAGTGTCCGTAAAAATAAAATACGGAAATATCAGTAGTAAATATACACTACGGACTCATACATAATACGTCCATAAGTTTGCAAACACTTGCACGGAAAAAATCGTAAATTTGTGGTTTAGAGAGCTGTAAATATTACGGATATATTTTGATTACATCACCTGTAAATTTACAAACATGCAATTCTGTAGAAATGCAAGTGTAGCATTATAGACACGTAAATTTGGCTCAGTTCCGTAAGATGAAACTGTTTTGCGGAAACTTCTGTTGAATTAGGAAATAAGTTTCCGTGAATTCACGGAGGTATCCGGAGACAATTTTACCGAAAATTTCGTAAATGTACGGAGAAAAGTGTTCACAGTGCTGAAAGAAAGATTTTGTAGAAAGTCTTCCCTGCAAAATTATTTTGAAGTAATCACAAAATATGGTTTTCTATGGAGACAGCACGTTCTACTACAACGAGGACTATCGCCGTCTGCGTGTTTATTGCAGAAAATTGGCAATTGCTTGTAATTTCTTTTGATCAGGTCTGTAGCATAACGAAGATACATTTTCAAGCGGCTAAGTTGAATGTCACATTATTTTTGCTCATGCTATGATTTCATTTGGTGCTGAAGAAGAATAAACAGCACTCTCACTATACATTTTTTTATAACACTGGTTACTTATTACAACGCCAATATTTGTGTTTCTCTTTGCCTTGCACACGCGCGCACACACATACCTACAACGTCGCTATAATAATGTTATATTATTATAACACTTTTGCACTAGCCATCTACGCCCAAAATCCTACAAAAACTTTCAGAATAATAATATAAGTAAAATGACTTGTAGCTTGTAAAATGAGTTATGCACTACTTTACAGTATTATGTTATTCTATAAGTTGTAAAATAACTGCAATAAGAATGTTTGAGTCCATTACACAATAGTATAGGTAGTACATTGTGACTAGTAAAATAACACTTGTAATTAGTAGAAAATTTCACAGGTGGTGAAACATTATGTTCGTTGAGTTTCGTTGCTTGTACGGAGTTAATGGTCAATAAAATAATGGATAAATTGTTGTTTGATTCTCCTAGTGAATAATATGAGCCGTACCCACATACTATAAGTGGATATGTTGTGAGAGGTTCGGAGAATTTTACTTGCGTCGTGATATTGTGTTTTATTACATCGGTCGTTAAT
This sequence comes from Medauroidea extradentata, assembly GCA_003012365.1. NCBI lineage: Eukaryota > Metazoa > Arthropoda > Insecta > Phasmatodea > Phasmatidae > Medauroidea > Medauroidea extradentata. The sequence goes on along the minus strand of PNEQ01058497.1, from coordinate 17,480 downwards.
GTACAGAACGAAGCTTTTATTTATCGAGAGTAACAGAAAATTAAAAAAAAAAACTGTAAAATGCTTATAAGGACAGAGCTTCTATTTTGCAAATAAAGTTATATGCACACAGTAATGGAATTTTGGATGTCTCGCACTATGCATACATTAATGCCTGCAAAGTGAGGACTAGAATTTCAAAAGTTTAGAATTAAACACACAGAAACCATATGCGTATGCGTAATTATTGAAAAATACCGAAGTATTTTGTTGGGCATCGTTTATGTTGTTTGTCTCACTTACTTCTCAAGAAAATCTACCATCCAAACTATTCAGGTGCTAAGGTGTTTGTTTCTAGTAATGTCGACTTGTAATAGTCTTCATTTACTTACTTAAGTGTTGCCAACTACATTGTAGAACATAAGTTACTACAACTAGTAATTAGTAACTTGTAACTCAAAATGTGTAGCTTCTAATTTGTAACTTTTTGTAGAATAGGGTCCCGGTCTATAATAACACTTGTACAATCTTACAAACTTTCATGTACTGTACAAGGGCCTCAATCTGTAGGGCTCCTCGTGTGCTTGCCAACTATTTCAACCAGTCCAGTCAGTCCTTTGATAAAAAAATGACGAGAGAATAATTTTGAGAAATTGCGTTGCGAAGAGATTTTTTTCTATGTTCCACTGGCATATGACACAGAAGTTTTTTAACGCCGTCTCATAGTTTCAGTACTAAATCGATGTGTTTGCTTCATAATTACATTTACGTAACTACCTAAAATAGTATATGTATATTTTTATTAAATACAATATACTAATAACAACGGAGAAAACTCAGTTTGTAAACTATTCAAGAGAGACGATCCGAAAAGATGACCACTGTGAAATAGTTTAAACTGTGTATCATTCCGAAATCCTATGATCGATAGGTAATGTGTTACAATCATCTAGCGCACGGGTCTGTATATATTTGTTTTTTTTTTATTCAGAGAATATTGCCAACATTACTGTATTGTGGCATGCTACAATTATTACGCCCGGGCCAATCCGCGGACGATCAGCTAGTAACATTACAAGAGTGACGATATCACAATTTTTGCAGAAATCACTCTGTAACTCTTGATCTATCAATGTTATCTGTACGTATATACATAATTGGTTTGTTATACCATAAAGTCCGATACACAGTACATAATTCAGCACTGAATTCCGTACCACATTCAGTACAAGTAGCACTGCGACAGCGTGTACAGCAACTACGCTGGTTCCAGACATAATTCAGTACTTAATTTCACACATAGAGCCCGTCCTATTTTTCATCATAGTGTTTATACACGCGCTTGCGACTTACGCGAGAAGGGTTGCCAACATGCATTGAATAGAAATACAATTCTTATTTCCTTCTGAACACACGACCCTCGGATGTTTCAAAACCTAAATAATACAAGATGGTTTCACTTGTTTGGCAACTGCGTGCAAGTATCGTTATGAAATAGTTTTCGGCAATTTTACTGTTGTAATTTATGAAACATAACAACCAACATCACAAATATATTTTTCTCCTTGGTGTACCGAAATATAGAAGTAAAAAGCGATGTGAGTACACAACACAGCTATTTTGCTACAGAATTCTGTTATAAAATCTCAGTAGACGTTTATGGACATAATTAAGTGAGGTATTAAGTAGATAATTAAGGATAATATGTACCAGGCTTAATATACAGGCCTACGTTAGTAGTGAATATTTTGAAACAGACTAAAGAATCGTGTGATTTGAATATTTTATTAGTGAATATAAGTATTTCTGAGACAAACTTCGTATTTATTTTGCTTGCCAAAATCATTTTAATTGCGTTTCGTATTTGGTTAAGCAAAAAATATATTTTGTTTGCTAGAGTTCGTTGTACGTATAGGATAAATGTGAAAACACTGACTTGCGCATAAATGACGCACACCTATTTCCCACGCCTCGGAAACTTTCTGGGTTCACAAGGCAGCCGTTTATGACCCACAGTTACGCTCAAGTCGTATACCTGCTTATGCACTTCATGGAACTTTGACAAGAAAAATCCTACGATAAGCAATTGCCGAAAAATTCCTTGTAATGCTACAAAGGTTTTTCTTGTAAAAATACAACATAAATGATAGTAAAATTAAGACATTTATTTAAGACTTGTAAGAAAAAAATTAATTTTTAGTACTGTAATTCTAATCATGAGAATGAACGTGTTTATCACATAACTTTTAAACAAATCATTTTACACGCAACTATTTTGAGAAAAATAAGAACATTTTTGGGAACACCTCGTCACTTATCCCTAGATCAGCTTGACTGGCATGATACTTGTTGTTTTATATTTTCATATATAAGTTATAAGATTCTTAATTTTAAATCTCGCAATTAATATGAATATTCACGTAATTCCAGAGGTTGTGATTTGTATAAAACTATATAATTTCTGCTGAGCCTATGCATTTGGTAGACTACAAATGTTTTATCAGTTTTTTTAAAGAAAGTTATAACCAACAAATTAATAATTTTATAAGAAAAATGTTTGGCCTTACAAAAGGTTTTATGAGTATGGAGTGAAATTTTCGCAAAAACCATTGTATATAGTATGCGGTAATATGATAAGACACCAAAGCTGGGTGCTTAATCCAATCATAAGTAATATCACCACATCGGGACCCAATACAACCATCTTTCTCGTAAACAAACTGCATGTGTGCCGTTGTGACAGCATGAAAAGATACACGTAGGTGGATTTGGAAATATGCATCTAATGTACGGTGCAGCACACTGATTATGTCAGAAATGTTATCAGCTGTACATCTCAAGTAGAACCACACTACTCCATATTTGCTGCTCTGACCAGCACATATAACCTAAAATCAACTGCCTCAACAATGTTTTGTTTAAATATGAGCTACTGCAAGTAACTTCACCACAATGAAAATTTTCGTTTGACAGTTAAATTAATGGTAACAAAAATTGCGTTATTATTAATATACTTTATTTGAAATTTTTATGGTGAAGTTAGTTGCAATGTGTCTAATACAAGCGTGATGTTGGGGTAAAAATATGTTCTACAAAGAAACGTACATTAATTCCAAAGGAAAAAAAATAGTTGACACAAAACAAAACGTTTTCACATTTACCTTTGCAGTATTCCAAGATTTATTTACCGCAAGTTAAATTCATTTGCGAAAAAATTGCTTTGCAGTGGTTCATATTTAAAAATCATCTCGTAGCAAAGAAAGTGCTTTAATTTAGAGCTTACGGGATATGTGGAATATGACTCACGAAGATTCACCATCCGTCAACACTCACGTCATTGCTTATGCAATAAATGCCAGCCTATGTACTGTAATACAAGTACATCACGAGCAACCACTGCGTCCTGCAACATGCAGCAATGTTTCTCAACTTTCGTACTGAGGACAGATGAGGAATGTTTACAAGTGACAGTTATTTATTCAGGAATACCCACGTGTGGGTGGGAGGTAACCCACACGGAGCCCGCATGCGAAGCTACCAGCAGCAGTTTTCTGGAACATGAGGGCGGATGTTATCCACGACAATTTCACTGGGCCATTCCGACTACCTCCCCGACTTACTGCTGCTCATGTTTGTTTAACTTACACACAATCCTGGTGGCTATTGTTCCATTTCGGTTTCTGTTCTATTGACAATAAACAGAAGTCACTTATATGTTTTCGATATTTATCCCAGAAGAAAACTTTTTGTTGTATTCATCACTGCTTTTCCAACTAATACTGTATAATTATGTGTTTCCTCATGTACAAACTGGTACAGTATTTGATGTTATTTTTGTGCATGAGTTGACAGTATGAAATACTATGATGCCTTACGAGGTGCATCAAATGCGATTGCAGTTTAATGCCCATGAAGCGATAGCGCGCGAATCGTAACAGAGCTCAATTGTTTAACCCCTATCACCAACGACGTTCAGTGGCGGCAAATTTCAGGAATATAATTATCTAACCATGGACTCACTAATAAATTAATTCAGGAACGCATTATTTATGCTTAGAAGAGCAAGTATGTTTATCTACATAATATGTCGTGAAACAAACACGCAACAGTAGAAGGATAGTAAAAAAATAATAAAAATAAAAAGCTCAAGACAGATAATAACAATAACTTACATACAAAAACAAAATCTGAATTTTAGACACCACAAACTTAATTATTTTGTAAAATACATGGACGAAAATATTTAATAAAAACACGAAATAAAAATATAAGGACAGTTTAAGAAAGACGGTCTGAGTTCAAAACAGAGAACATGACTCTAAAACAGTGAAATTTACTGTAGAAATAATAAAAATAGCGTCCTTCTATAGGTATTCGCGTACAACAAAGAATACTAAATTCACTGAAGAGATAAAAACAGTGGTAGAACCATAGAACTACAATGGACGGAGAAATGATTATGAAAACTGAGAAATACCAATCCACTCAAAACATCCACTAGGTACACGATATTACATCTGGGGAACAGAAGCAAAACCATGGTAATCAAGACACATACAAATGGAAATTGGAATAGACCTTAAGAAGAACTGAGTTTCACAAGTTTTAATTTAAAAAAACGAAGACTTCCCGTAGATCACTGGTATACAACAGCACTGCAGATGTAGACCAGCATCAACCATCTTGCAACATTATCATGGAGATGGGATCGTGAAATAAACATAAACCAACTAAATATAATATAGTTTTTATTATAAAACATGGTATAAAACTATCACAGTGCATTATATTGTACATGCTAGTTTCTACTTTCTAAATACTATACAATCACATCAAGTTTAGTTCACTGAGAGATACAGTATCTTTATCAGTCTAAATAAAGTCATAATTCACGTTCAAGGCACTTTTGGAAGTTCCATATTTATTGTGTGGCATGCTTGTAATCACACATACTATAAGTTTGTACTTTGGGCCAACATAACAAATGTATGTCCTAAGACAACAAGGCACTGTTTAAAATTACCAAAACAGCGGATATACCACAAAATATGCCATTAACACTTTACTTATAAAAAGGCACTTGACAGACTCCACTGGAAGAAAAAGAATCCATTTTTAACAACTGTCTCCTTACAAACATTACAATTTTTCGTCATTTACAGTCGTAAAAAAATACATGCAAAAATATATACACTGGTGTGCTGATGTTAAAAGCCTGCATTAACAGTAGGCTACCCCGCTATACATGGAAAAACCCATTTCATTTGAAGAGCTAGGCAAATGTATAACATTTTCATGAAAATAGGACGTCAAAAGTCACGAAACAGGAATATTTTATCGCTATTCTTTTTATCACTAGAGCCATGTTCAAGAACTCCAAACACAGCAGCACGAAAGTTATTCACATATCACAACAATAATTATGGGTAACATTACAAGAACATTCTATTCTGTAGCAACACACTAGAATTCAAACTTGAACATCTTTATCAAGGAACGTAAGTGTACTGATATATTCATACCTCGGTGGGGTTGTTTAAAAAAATGTGATTAGTAGGGGCAAATGTCTATTGGAAAATATGGTATAACAATAAGACACATTAATCACTCATCCTCATATTGCCGTCCTCTATTTTTAATAAAATATGAATACTTGGTTTGTTCTCTGTTACGTTGCGAGCTGGATACAAACAACAAGTGAATGTGAGGTAAGAGTGATGGACTGCGATGAGTACATTTTTAGACTATATTTTAACTAACTTGAAACTCAGAGATTTACATTACCACGACATAATACATAGCTATGCTGTGTATTTAATTCACTGAATACATGCTCCAGGAGCATCGACTCCAAAATGGCGGTGCCAGTATTGTATTCCAATATGACGAAGCGGGTTATGCATGCACCAGGCTACACGAGTCCTTTATTCATAAGTGGTCTCATGCAATATAGCGAACATAATTGAATAACTTACGACATGCAGCGGGATTTGAGATGACTTGAGTAAACACTTAGTGATCATCCCACTTAGTAGTTGGGCGAATAATTTATCAAATAAAAATTAAATATTTATTTTAAAAAATAATAAGTTTTCTGTCCTGTTGGAAACCCAGCACACAGTACAGAATTTGTTATAACATATTTTGGATTGCCACGAAATTGTCCTGCTCTGTATTATTCTCCTAAGAAGTTTCGTTGATATTAAAATGTTTGTGTTCTTTTCAGTTGTCCTGGATAAGCTCCATACTACTTATCTCTTTTACTGATCCTAACATGGTATTTGTGATCTAGTGAACGTAACAACCCATGCAGCACTATTTTAAATATTCTTTTTTAAAAATTTAGCTATGCAAGTACTGCTTCATGTGCCCTCTAACTTCAGTTGATATATTGTCAAAATAAATGTTTCCCTTTCACACAAAAATTACACCCTGCTCATACACCCATCTGATGTCTTGCTCTTACCACAACATAGTCATAGTCATGAAAAACATGGAGAGTGGGAACACAGCTATTAGTGGCTAGTGTTATTAGCCTGTAGTGTTTATCATTGTCTTGTTTCAAACTAAAGGAAGGACTTCGACCTCTTTAAACATTGCATCATCAATTAATAACAGCCAAACAAGTTATAACTTTAATTAAAATAAATTAGGTGATAAATAATTAGATATAAACTTTAAATACCGACAAGTATAAATAATACTTTTTCAGTTGAAACAAGTCAATAAACAACATTTTTTAAAACGAAGAATGCTGAAACTATATTTCATACATAAGTACTCTTCGCGAGGCGATAAATTTAGCATGTAATGCATACAGTTAGACAAAAATAATTAAAACCTATAATATAAATTGAGGATGCCATTATCAATATCATGTAATTTCCCTTTTGAGAATGCGATTAATTTAGTATACTACATGATATAAAACAAGTAAAATTTTCACTAAATGCAAATTTTGTGAAATAAATTAGAATGGAAATAATGCCAAACAACTGAGTTAGCACCTTAAGAGGAAGCAGGGTAATTTTTTTAGGAACCCTGTCTGGTGGCTTCCTAAAAATAAGTAATGGAACATGTAACTTTCGCATAAATTTTGTATTATGGCTATCTATCTAAAAGGAAAAAAAATTGCATTATCTTATTAATTTAATATTGTTGGTCTACATCAGTTCGAAAGTTTAATCCTTCTATATTTTTCAGGTTGGGAAGAAAAATCAGAACATATAAATTATGAATACGACAGCAAAAATATTGTTCTACGACAGTGGTTAACTCCAAGACCTCAATTCCCAGAAAACTGTTACCAGAAGTAGGCCTAACATTAATTATGGTTTTATATTGGCTTCCTGAGATCTTGTCTGTAGATTCGCACAGATTTCTTATACAAAGAACCAGAATATTATAAAAATACTACTACAACAGTTTTTAAACATGTGTAACATTTATCAGAACTCTAAAACAATATTCGCTAAGAGAAGAATGGGCAAAACATATTTGACAGAATTAATTCAGTACTGTGTACTTAAACTGACTCAAATATTATTTAACATAACAACTTTAATTAACAATTATTATAAACACAGCATGAACATTTGGAATGACGATAAGTGACCTCACACAAGACTGCATGCAAGACTTTCCAAATCTTTGTTAAACGAATTGTTTTAAACTCAATACATCTGCTTCAGTTCTAAACACAAATAGTTTACAACGTTTTTCACAAAAAGGTGCACATAAAATTTCCTATATCTAAATGATAATGACCCCCATTTTACATCTATATCAGAAGTAGTAGTAGTAGGAGAATATGAAGGTGCGCTATTAGTGCTTCTGAGAAGTGGGTGGGTGTCCATAGCACCAGTTCTACTTGCAGTAGGCGTTCATTACTCGTAATAGCCAATATAGTAGACGGAGGACTTCCTTGTACAGCAAGGCAGTGAGTTGATTGGATTGTTAAATATATTCGCGATTGTTAAATATATTCGCATTGCTGTAGTTGCGAATCTAATTGTGTAATTAACTATGTCGATTTATGATGAATATAACAAAACCATGTTGGTCATCTTGTTGTCATCCAAGATAACAGACGTAATGTCATGAATGTCATCTTATTTCTCATGCGCCTGCATCAGGAACCACTGTTCTCGGACCATCATTCTCCTACTACTGCCTGAAGACTTTTTTTTTGTGAAATAACTTGCATTATTTTTAAGACTATTTAACAGTTATCATCTGAGTGTTAAGAGACTTGCAGAAATTTATAAAGGCGAAAATACATAACAGGGACCAATATAAAACTTCCCTCCTCCTCGTGAAAACTGGCCTATTAAAATCACTTATTGCGAAGTCATTTAATTTTCTCTACCAACAATATTTTCAGAATTTCTGGAAACATATACAGACAAAATAACATGATTAATAAAGCTATATGTGTTCAGATATAGGCACTGTAACTCTTTATCAAAATTTGTGGAAATGTAAGAAAACTATCTACATACAAAATAGCACAATAAAAATACGCCACATATTTCCCTCGTGTTGAAAAGGGTCCTCACACAACTTTGTACAAAACAGATGAAAGTTCAGCAATAAATAAATAAATATACAATCTAAAACGACACCACAAAAACATCGTGGTCTTTCTGCACGTAATATCGCGATTACTTTTTTCTCCAGTTCCTCACATAACTGCACAGAAACACACTGCCTGCAGTCTTGTAGTTTACTGGTGTGTGCGAGCGATCTGCTGCTAGACATAGCTGCCTCACCAGGCACAGCTCAGAGGTACGATTATTGTCCTTAGTGAATCTGAGATCCAGGAAGATGCTGCAGTCGTCCAGGAAATGTCTGCCAAGCCTCTGTCTGCAAGCAGGAGAAAACATTCCTTCACTCAGCAGTCTCGCAGACTAATATCTTGAATATTAAAAACACATTTTTTATACTAACTTAACATGTGACATATGGGGTGACTTGGGACACTTACACTATTTTTACTTTCTACTATCTATAATGCCCAGCACTGTTATGGTAAGAATATATCACACAGTTAATCGAACAAAGACCCATTTAAATATAAAAATTGTAAAAAAATAACATTCTTGAACATTATACATAACATTCCAGAACAGTATTTTGATATTCCTAAACATTCTAAAGCAAACTAAAACATTCTCGAACACTCTGGAACAGTCTAAAGCATTTTACAACATTATAAAACATTCTGGAGGATTCTGGGAAAATCTTAAAACATTCTCGAATAATTTGTAACACTCTCGACCCTATAGGTCTAACATTTAGGAGCATCTACAATATTCTCCAACATTCTTGGCATTCTAGGACATTCTAGAATCTTCTACAACATTCAGGAACACTCCAACACTCGATTTTCATCAGGACCTCTTTTTACACCAATATCGTCAAATACACAAGCTGAGCCTCTTTTGACACCCGTATTTCCAAGTCCAACCCTTGTAATTTCAAACCAAAAGTTTCTTGATCTATGGGGGATGAAGGGATACCATATACCCCACAATGAGCAGAGATGATATGTCATAAATATGTCTCACTAGCACTCCAGACGCATGACAAAGTGCTTCGCGTTGGTATATAATTAGTAATGCTTGAATTTTTTTGTAACTCATGGGCTTTGAAAGAGCATGGTCACGCTACTATCAGCTCTTATCGCGGCAACTCGACACTTCGCCATGGCAACTCGTCGTGTTGTAGGAGATGTGCACTTGTTACCGCCGACATACCTCACAATTAGTCGACAGTTCACATAACTATAAACATGGTACTTAAATCTAGAGGAATGCTGCTATTTGCTTAAAACAAAATATTTGACAGAGATAATATGTTTTTTAGTGTACCAAAGGTGTCACTAATTTTCGATATAAAATCGTTAAGTTTTAGCTATTTTTTAAAATACAAAAATATGTTATTTCCTATTTTTATAACTTTTAATGTGTGGCCAGCGATGTCATATTTCAATGAAAATTATTTCATTTAAGGAACCATGTAAGTTTTCGTTGGGTGTGCGCTGCCATAAAATGCAAATTTTGATCTTCCAAATGCTGTTGGGAATAATATATATGCATGTTAAAAACTTTACATAGGAGGCAATGTAGTCACTAGTAATGTCTACAAAATCAACACTATTCCGTACAATATAAATTTAGGTTTTTATCACTCTTAAACAGTCTTAAGGGGGGACTGATCCGTGTCAGATTGGTTTTACTGTTTTTCTTATACATCAGGGAATAGACACATTGTTTTACTTTTTTCACGCTGACAAGGCATAGTTTATTGTTTCATTCACTTTTTGGACTCCATATGGCATTGTCTCTGTTAATGTTGCGGCCTCTGTAGTCGCTCCCGTATATAAAGCAATTTTTCCTTTTCAGCTGTTTCCCGTTGCAAAATAATGAATATATTATGGTTCCAGTAATTACAGAAAATCGATTAAGTTCGTATCTATGCCTTGTCGTGACAAAAATTTTTATACATCGACTGGAACAGAAGTTATCGAGAAGAAACAGATAAACCCAAGGTGGTAGGGATCAATACCCCTTAAAAGGAGATGTTTTCTGTATAGTTTCTTTCCAGGAAAGGTAAAAAACTATTATCTGTTGATGCCACTTTTTACTTTAGTCCGGTCGTGTGTCGTTAGAGAAAATGAAATAGTAAAAATGGCTTAAAATTTCATTTTTAGGTCATTGGCTCTGTCACCTGAAAGTAAAGTAAAGAAGGAAAATACATTCTGGCGTCTGCAGTTCAATCCTTAGGCTTTTGACACGTGTAACAATACTGCTCGACGAACCTAAGTGTGTCCTCGGAAAATATGTGAACTACAGTCGTGCCCTTCTCTGACATACCTCACCCTCCTACTCTCCTTTGTACAATTACACCCTACCAGCCAATAGCGAGCAAGTAGACTGGCCGTCGCGACAAGCAGTGCGCACAGTCTCGTCTGCCAGAAAGTGACAACCAGTGTGTAGTTGTCTAACCTTTACTTCATGGGTTGCACAGGCTTATTAGACCTACTACAGATGGTCGCTTACAATATGAATGGAGTGTACAGGAAGGGCCCCAAGACATTCCCCTCCACTACCTTCACACGGCGACCTCTAAACACTAGCGCTATTACATCCCCTACCCGGGGCTACACTTAGGTTTGTTGAGCAGTAACTAATACACAGTTACAGATGTAACTTGCGTGCTATTGGCCTACGACGTCCGCGGTCAGCCGCTGACTATAAGACTGAGACTTGCTTACTCACTACGTGCAACATCGCCTCTATGCTCAAGGTGCTTTTAACTGGCGTCTGTCTTACCCTTGAGAACGCTCGGCATGGACCGATTTGGTGGAAAAGAAAATCGTTTGGCGGGGAATTAGCCTAGGTGAAAAAAAAAGGGGGGGGGGTAACTACACATACGCCAGCCCAGGAGCATAGTACAGCTGTGCGAGACGCAAGCATCGTCATCCTGTTTTACCAATTTCTGCTTGCCCTTCGAGGTTGTTGACTGCACACATTGTGGCGTCTTGTTACTTTAATTATGTGCGACATAAAAGAAAAAAAAATAGTTTTTAACACGTTCAACCACACCATCACTCGTTTAGGTCCTGCAGTACGGCAACATTCTCAAACACAAAAACGCTGGTATTATATAGTTTGTAATTGTGAAATTATGATTGGAATGAAATAAAACATTACAGGCAGACCAATTGGAGGCCGAGTATTTTGCGTATTCCAGGCCTAGTAGGCGGAGTTGTAAGGGCGACACAACTTACGCATCACTCGTCCTAGCCTATAGAAGCAAGTGACATGAACTGTCGCGCGGTCTTCTAGCCAATAGCTCACCTCAATCAAACATTTAAACGCTGCCCTATGATTTTGTGACATGATATTAAAGATACATATGAATCTGACACGGATATAGCCTATATTTGTAATGATTTTGTACCAACAAGTTAATACAAAAAAAATCGTCGTTTTCTGATACTAGTTAATAATCTTATTAGTGGAGAGTCTGGACTGGGAATACAAGCATGTAACGATTTTTTTAAATTTTATTCCGACATCACTCACGTATGTCGAGTTGTTTTCTAATAAACTTCTACCTATATGCCGAAGCTGTACTTACCACTCAGCGGCCTATACAGGTAGCCATTTCAATATACTGTAAATAATAAGAAGTCTAAAAATAGGAAATGAGGAGATAATTTAAGCAACACATTTATACATATCTGTTGATGTGGGGACACCAACTAACTCAACTTCTTTCCAGCCTGCTGTTTTACAAACGATGTGGTGAATATAGCTGGTTGAGTTTTGTCATCTAGATACGTCTTGTATGCTTCTACGAAATAATGCTAGTTTTGTAGGCGTTACTAGTGACTACATTTTTACCTTACATAAACCTTTTACACGTTTGACACATAACGGCATGTCAAAAGTCATAATTTGCATGTTACTGGAGCATACAGCAAACATAATACACCAACGGACTTTATTTAAACTCTGAAGTGTTACGGTATAAGTGATTTTAGTAAAGAAAAGTAAAACAGCATTTTTTTCTGTATTTGTAAAAAATTATTGAAAATTAAGATTTTTATGTAAAAAATAGTGATTCCTTTGGTAGGCGTACGCTGAATATAGAAAACCATTTCCTGCAGATAAAATATTTTGTTTTTAGCAATTAGCGACATTCCTTATTACAACGATACATGTTTATATGCACGCGTACTGCTCACAATGTAAAACAATGTTGCCGGCTATGATTTGACATATACAGAACAATAAATAAAATATTTTTGTATGTAATAAAAAATGCTGAATTTTAAAATGAAAATTTAAAAATATCAACAATTTTTTAAAAAATACAAAACTAACTTATATATTATTTTGTTTTTATATGTGTCAAATCACAACCTACAACATTGTTATACACTGTGAATTTTTTTCTGTTTGGTATGTCAGTTGATTTTAGTGGCGTGCATAAAACCGTAAAGTGCAAATTTTGACGTTTACGACTCATTACGCAAAAACTATACGAGATAAAAAAATTTCCTGAGAGGAAGATTTAGTCACAATTTGTGTCTAAAGTAAAAAAAAAAAAAATATCTGGTACAAGTACAAAAAGTAATAAAAGATTTTTAAAACTGAGGTGACCACCCCTTTAAGGGCGTTCACGTGGCAAAAAAATGCATAATTTTATATTTGTACGACGCGTGACTACATTTTCCACTTGTGGAACTTTTTAAGCTCTCATAGTCTTCCCACAGCGACGTGTCAAAGTCAAAATTTGCAAGATACGGAGACATGCTAATAACAAAAACCAACTGACTTACTCGAGTGACATAATTTACACTGAAATTAGATAGTACGGGCCGTATGCTAAAAGATTTAAAACCACATGACGAAGTCCTTTTGTATTTTTTAATAATGGTCATAAATGAAGAAAATTTTCATTGTATTTAGAATTTTAAAAAAATATACAGGAACTGCATTGTGTGATTTTAAAACTTGCAGCATATCACTCATACTATCTAATTTCAGTGTAAATTAGTATTTCGTCCGCTCGAGTCAGTTGATTTTTGTTATTAGCATGTTCCCGTTACTTGCAAATTTTGACTATAACATGCCGCTATGGGAAGACTATTACTGCTTAAAAAATTTCACAAGTGGAAAATGTAGTGAGGAGTAACGTATGTAAAACTAACACTATGTCGTACAAATGTAAAATTATGCGTGTTTGCCACGTGAACAACCTTAAGGGGCCTCCCTAGATGGGCTGCGTTTGTGTGTGTGAGTCAGGAGCGGTAAGGTAGTCACTAACCGACATATGTAGTATATTATCGCCTCTCCACGCAAGCCACTCAGCTGGCGTGCAGTGCTTTGTTATTACATTTTTCCCTAGGGGACTTAAAGCGGTGACCACATTATTTTATTCGTTGGCAGCGTAGTTCAAAGTCTAACGTTTGTTTCTAATTCTACTGTTGTGTTTTTCGAACCCGGTTGTTAATCTCCCAGGTATGACAGTCTAGAAAAGCCATTTTTGGCCGTTTTGAGTGGCCCGAGTTGATGTTTCCGATAAACGCGCCGAATTTTTTTAAAATCATAGCGACGTAGTTTGAAGTGAGTATTCTTTTCGTAGATATATAAATATAATGCTCCTTAAATAGTTATGTAAAAAAAAAGAATAGTCGTAACTCACTGCAACGCATTTGAAGGGCAGGGTAGGGAGGCTCCTTAAGACCTCGTCCATATCGACTCAGCCTAGTTTTGAAAACACGAGCCACCACTGGTCGTCAGGCTACGACAATGGCCGGGTTCCGGCCGCCCACTGAGTCACAACGCCACTCGCACGCAGAGCTCAAGGGATACGTATATGTATGTTCTGGAGCTGTGACTAACCCCCGTGACCAAGTGTTTCCGCTAGTCTGGCCAGCACCGACCTTCAGCTCACCGCACTACTAGAAGGTCGAGTTCCGAGAACCACGCAAGTCAAGGCCGTTTTATGAGAATGTGAAGCCCAGGAGAAAATTAATCTGCTCGCTCTTTTTTTTTATTTAGACGTATACTATTCTCATCTAAAAAAATCACTCAAATTCTCGTCTTCAAGCGTTTGACCTAACGTCCTTTACCTAAAAGAGTTTGCCCTAAAGTAGTTTTCCCTACAGGCGGTGGTCCTTTAAAAAAAATTCTCAGGCAGGACAAAGGTCATGCACCCTACTAGAAGACTGGTTACAACTTCTCATATATTTACTTTTATGTTGTGATTATTGGAGCGAAAATGACGGTTTTTATGAGTACTGGTTAGATCTCCACTAAAATTTATTTCTGTGTGGTTGTAAATTGGCATGAAAATGACGTATTTTAGAGTACTTGCTTCAACTTCCTACGTAAATCAGTTTTGTGTAGAGTTGTCAATTGGCATGGAAATGCTGTTTTTAAAGTACTTGTTACAACTTCTTTTTTTTTTTTATCACTGATACAAATCACGATAATTTTTAGTATCAAATAAGATAAACGGTATTCTTTTTCAAGAGTAAATTTTTTATGCTAACTTTCATCCTTGCAGGTGATGAATGGTGGCGGCCTATTGGCTTATCACAAGTAATGATAAATGTGGGTTTGTAATGGAAACACTACTTAAGTGAATTTGTCAAAATATGTAACAGTTACTTAAGTTTTATTCAAAGTAACAGTAAATCTGATTTGTTCCTTTGGCAATCAAAATTCTGGTATATTTGCGTGCCATAATAAAAAAACATCTGGTACCTGGTACCAAGGGATAAAATCTGCTACAAGTACCAGAATTATGTTACGTCCGTAATGTGCGATACGGAGCGCCGAGTGCAGTGTTCCGCCGCTTGTTAGTTTACCCTGCCGCCGCCCAAGTTGCAGTAACTATGGGCGTACATACATCGAACCGAGGGCTGTAGCATCGAATCTAATACTATAGCATCGAACCAAAGACGATAGCATCGAACCGAAGACTATAGCATCGAACCTAGATTTGTAACATCAATGTGTTCGTCTCGGTGCAATGAACATGCATTATACAGCTGGTTCATAATTTTTTATTGTTTTAAATCATTTTCCGGGACGATTTCCGAGAAAATAAATGGAGCATTTTGTTGATATTATGGAAAAATTTGCGCCATTTATCCTCGAATCTTAATATTCATGTGAAATAACAAACATAACTATGGAATCAATAGTATTGTACGAGTCGAAGTCCAGTATGCTAAACTAAACCTTTCGTTCAATGCAGACATTGGAGAACTCGATAGTTCTTCCTTTCATGCTACCTTTCTAGTTAAACCAACATAATTCCACCATGAATACATCATGCTCAACATAACAATATTCGTCCATCACAGTGCCCGCAACCATCTCTAAATAATTACGTAGCTGCACCAAATTTGTCACTTTCCCTGTCCTCGCCAAGAAGTGCGCCTGATTTTCCCAGTTCAGGACCAGACCACACCACAGAGCCACAGATGCCAACGTCCCAAAATATTGCATTCATTTTGAACACTGAAAGCGATGCGTGCTTAATTGAAATTATAGCGGTAATACCTGATTAATAAGTAACACAGGAATTATTATCTCTAAATTTTAGGACCTACACACAAAATCTAGGTGTCATTAATTTAAAAAAATTTTTTTTTAACTTCTAATTTTGTTTTATATGTAGGCCTACTTGAAATAAGAATATATGGCAGTTGTTACTACACTAGCTACAATTTTATACAGTTTACAGTGCGCTTATGAGTAATTGAATTATTACATTTCCATCAGTCTTTAGGTAGTCAGTAATTGGAATTTTCGCTCTTGTGGTCATGCACAGTGCATATCTTGTAATCGCGATGAGGTACCTGTGGTCTAATGAAATTGTTGGCGGTGACCTGGTCAGAAAAACCAAACGCACGGCCACGATACTCATTGTTCCGCTTATGGTATTACTATAATACACTTTGCTACGCGAACATTAAACAGTTCTGTGCTTGTGTACGAGCGCGGCGTGACGTATTCGAATGCACAGGTTGCGCTCTGGCCGAGTTGTAAATACGTGACGTCATATTTCCGACACCTATGTATGCACTAACTAAAAATATCCATTTTATTTACATTACTGCTTTTGACATTTCAGCAACTACAATACGTAAGTGACGTTAGTAATAACATTTTCTCATTTTTTTTATAATACTAATAAAACTGTAAACTTTTATTTGCTAAATTTTAGTTTCCAGCATGTGAAATATTTGGCGCCATGGCGACCTCGTGCCCGGTATTTGTAGAGCCATGTAAGAACACACGAAAACGTATACTTTATTAATAAAAACATTAAACAATTGAGTGTAAAGAACGATTTTTTTAATCGAATGGCTAACGCTAAACACGTATTATTCGTGACGATAGTTGTCTACAAACTAGTAAAACCACTGTTTTATAAAATAACATATATCAAACAAAAATTTATTATTTCGAAAATTGCAATGTCATGTTACGATCTCTCTTGCAGAATTTTTGAAGAATTTATAAATGGATTGAGATCATTGTAAACGTGAGTTCGGCAACATTGATATACAGGCAATGGTAAACGGTAAGGGGAATGCACATCTCCTCGTATGTGGTCCATCCTTCCCCATCAAAAAACCATCAGTCGAACGAAATCAGTTAATTTGGAGACATCCGAGCGAGCCTCTGAAGAAAAAAAAACATGAAGCAAACTACAGATGTGCACGTAAGGCACTGAAGCAGATTGGCGCAATAACTGGCTCTACACGTTATAGGTGATTCGGAATAAAGTGAACACTCAAAAAAGCCCTGATTAATTTCTATTTTCTGCCAGTTTATATCTTTCCGCTGCATGTAAACATCAACATTGCCACATGCTTTTATTTACATAGGATCGTGCAATGTTTACAACTACATTAAACTGCTCCGATACATTTTAGCTACAATATCTACTCATTAAATGCACGG